>OX326971.1:52271705-52423077 GCA_946800305.1 Medicago arabica | reverse complement strand
CTTTTATCGTGTTTTTTCTCTCTTTGTGTGTGTGTGTGTATATATTGATTTAGTTTTTGTGTCAATGTGTTTATTTGTATATCTTTGATTGTTTTACAAGTTGTCACTAAAATGAATATTTTTTGTTAACCCCTCTTTTTTTTTTGAAAAAGTGGGATGTCCGAGATTCGAACCGCAACCCCTACATATAATATGTAATATTACTAGCAACTGGATTAAACTCACGAAAATATTTTTTATTAACCCTTCTACTGAATTTGATATATAAAAATTGTAAACATTTGATGCGTGTATAAGATATGTGTATAAGATAAAATACAAATCCTGTATTTATATGTAATATAAATCACAATTATGTGTATATATTAGTATTATGTCAATATTATGTTATAGTGTTAATTATTCATTATATATGGGTAGTTATTATTAGTAGTTATATGAAGTTATTAGTAGTTATAGGAAGGTAGTTACTTATTGGTGTATTATATTAAGGTTGTAATGTGTGAATGAATAATCAAACAAGTTAATAAACAAAAGTTCTAGTCTTCCTCCCTTTCGTAGGAGAGATGTCCCTTCTCGAATTGGGAAAATTGTTACCGTTAATTTCTGTATTCTATCAATGGTGCTTTCATCTTTGAACACTCATTCATTTTCAATAAACATTCCATTCTCATTCCTTTTCAATAAACATTCCATCAATGAACTCCATTTCATCTTCCAACTCCATTTCATCCATAAATTTCAATTCTCTAATACGCGAGTCATACAGAGAAATTGATCAACGTATAGATGAATCATTTTGTAAAATCATTCAAGAACTTACAAGAATGAATGACACATTGCAAAGGATGATTGATTCTGAATTGTCCGTCGTCGCATCGGAATCTTCTGTCACTTCAGAGACAAACTTGATTGTTTTGTGTCAACCGCATATTATCGGGATTCAACATCCCTTAGAAGTGGTGATGCAACAAAGTGATATCAATGACAAATTAATTTCTCTACTAGAATCAACCGAAGTGAATTCTTCCACACAAATATTAAGGAATCATTCAGTTATGTCTACCAAATTTATTGTTGAATTATTATTCATCAATGAAATTGACTCATGGCCTAAACAAGCAGTTGCACATCATTTATGGGATACAACACCATATGATCCCGGTGGATATTATATTTGTGCAAATTACAATTTTCAAGACAAGGTTGTCGTGGACGAATGGAGTAATGATGCGTGTATAAGATACATTTATAAAATAAAATATTAATTATGTATTTATATGTAATATAAATCATAATTATGTGTACATATTAGTATTATGTCAATATTATATTATAGTGTTAATTATTTGTTATATATAGGTAGTTATTAGTAGTAGCTTTATGAAGTTATTAGTAGTTATAGGAAGATAGTTACTTATTGGTGAGTTATATTAAGGTTGTAATGTGTGAATGAATAATGAAGTTAATAAACAAAAGTTCTAGTCTTCCTCACTTTCTTAGGAGAGACGTCCTTCTCGAATTGGGATAATTGTTACCGTTAATTTCCATTTCTTACCAAGATATTACGCCATTAATAATTAAATAATTAGATTAAACACATTATATCCATATGTACAATGGCTGAAATAACGAATATCAAGGGATGAAACAAGTACAAAACTCCTCACAAGAAGAAAGCTATGCTATATAACCAAGATGGGATACCTACTCAATTAAGTTGTGATTGTGAACTGATTCAAGAAGTCACATAATATTTACAAAGTTTTGATGCTTCATTAGCATGACTACAATGAAAATGCAAGTGTTTTTGTCCTGGAGCAAAAGAAAAAAAAAATCAAATTATTTTTGAAGTTCTATCACCATCATGGGAGAGAGTCTTTGTTCTTCAGGCAATAGGGTTGTTTTGTGCATTGCTTTGTTCATCCGTTTTTTCCTAGCTTAGAGCTTTATCGAGTTACTGTCTTTGTCATTTTTAAGGGATTTTGTTGTTCTTAGGATTTAATCCTTGCCACTTACCTATGTTGCCTTGTCTTTCATTATTAATGAATATTGTTGTCTTCACCTTAAAGAAATTGCAAAAGTGTACGCTTACAAATCAAATTTGATTTACGTGCTTCAAGACAAACTCATACTTATATTATTTTCTATCTCAATTTCACTCTTGTTATCGTATTTGAAAAATAAATAAATATTAATTATACATGTATTTAATGATGTGTTGTCACATCAATTAATTAATATGAATATTTTCATATTCATTAATTTATTTCTTAACAAATGACAAAAATTATTTTTTCTTACTCAATGGTGAGGGTCGTTAAGATTTGACGGTATAATCATAGTGTGTGTGGTGGCGATGGAATGGAATCACAACATATTTCCTTTGTTTAGTGTTGTTCTTATATTTAAATATGGGTCATACTAACTTGTGCTCTTAAGGCACAAGTTAAAAAGTTAAAAAAAAAAAAAAAAGGAATAATGCACAAGTTAAAGAGATAAAATTTAAAGCTCTCAAAACTAAAAATATCCAATTTCCCAAATTTTATTTCTCCTTCTGGTTTCTTCACTTATGCCTTAAACGACACAAGTTAGTGCAACAAAAAAAAAAGGTACATGTTAGCTTTTTTCTTTAAATATTATATATGTAAAGTTTATTTTATTTTTACATAATCATTCTTATGGTTAAATTTGATCATTTTTATTTATAGACTTAAATTCATCTTTTCTCGATACCCAAGTCTCAAACCGAGTACCTTTAGACCGTAGAGATAAATTCTCAACTAAATGACTTCTTAGGAGACATGCACCTGTAGACTTAAATTACTTTAACAAATTAACCCTTAAACTCAATAAAATACCTTAATCAACCATGTTAATTATTCATATTTAGCCAAAGGAAAATGTTAACGAGTGCCCACGGATCACTCTTTAACACCTTTAAAAGGTAACTTTGTTTGAAATTTAATGTAATTAATGCATTGGAAATTAAAAAATTTAACTTTTTTTATGGAATAATTTCTTCTTTTGGAATGCTTAAAGAGTACTCAGGAGGCACTCATTAACAAGTTTCTTCCGCAATATTGAGTTTCAACCAAGTTTCTTGCATATCTATCTATCTATCTATCTATATATCTTTGAATTTGAAACTTGCTTCATTCTAATGCTTGGATTGTGCTTATGTGGCACATCTAGAAAAGCTTCTCATAACACCTCTAAAAAAAAGCTTTGCTATCTCTTAATCTTCAAAGCTACATTTTGCTGATGTGTCACCTCACAAATTTTATCTATCTAATTTTCTAAGCCTCTATTACAATACTTCCTTCCTAACGCTACATTCAATTTTTAATTTAATCCTTTTGCAATTTAATGTTTTAATATTAATTCATTCTTATAACTTCTTCTAAAGCCCATGCTAAAAAGTAGTCTAATGGTTTCACATCTATACATAAGATATACACATCTGAAGAAACTTTAGAAAGTTTCTCATTAACAGTTTTGTTATGAAAATTGTAAAGATCACTTTTTATTCTTATCCATGACTTTTCATTTGCATATTTGGTTTTAATAAGTGTATCCTTTTAAAACTCTTACCCTTTCAATTCAATAATAATAATAATTAAAAATGGTTATATTAATTAATTGTAGTATTTATAAGTCTTATATATGTACAACCCCTTGATACACATGTGAGTGTGAGATTTCAATTTGAGTGGATTCTATGTCTTGCACATGAAGAAGAATTTGTCAGCCGAGAGTATTCTAGTGCATAGTTTATGCTTTTAACTGTAGCACCTATCGATTCATTTTTATGCAAAAATAACAAAGTTGAATTTGATACCGTTGTGGTAATGAATTTCAAACTTATTTGATGGATTGTGTTGAAATGTGTTACACAATAGAATGGTGATAATTGTTTAAGGTGTAGAGGGGAAACAATTGTATGTGTCAAAACTTGAAATTATGGGGTTTATGAATGTTTGCATAAATGATTTTGAGCTGGTATATTGGTTTGTATGATGTATCTCTTTATTTGTAAAGTGACTCCAAAACTAAATGTGTGAGTCTTTCATATATATTGTGTTCCACTTTTTCAGGTTTTCTACTTTTCTTTCTCACGATAGGTAAGCAAGCACAAATCGAGTCCTTCATATTGTCAGCTTTCTGTTCTAGGTAAGACTTTAGTGGTTAATATAACTTATTATATGTTGTTATTCCTCGATCGTCAATTACTTTAGTTCTTGAAATTGAATTGTTTGTATGGTATAAACTTTTGTAGTTTGTTTGATATAGTTGGTTTTTGCTGTAGATTATTTCAGTAATGTTGTAACTTTATATTTACTTACATTCATCAATTGCAATGGTGCTATTTCTATATAGCACTGTGTATGATTTGTTCTTAATTTCACATGGGCTTTTTCCCTTCAAAATATTCCTTATGTGGGTTTAGTCAGTCTATGGTTTTTTTGGCAAAATATTCATCTATGTTTCAAAAGGTATATCCACCTTCAGTTCTAACTTTAAATATTTTTATCCTTATGCAGTTCAAATAATTACCTTCTCGCTGGACATTCTATCTTCGAACTGTGATTTTTCTTTTTAACAGTAGAATGCCAACTTCTAATTATGTATTTTTCATTTGAAGCTTTCTTAAAATAAAAATTGTTAAAATTTTTCTAGCAAAATGATGTTACACTATAAAAATATATTTTAATTAAAGCTATAACCAACAGACCCTTAATTTGATTATTATTTGTTTTTTATTATAAACCAACATGCTAACACCTCCTTAAAAACCATCTCTTTTCCACAACGGTTGGGTATATCATTGAAATTAACAAATTTAAGAAAGATATAGCAAGGGATTGTAATTTCATCTGAACCCTCCTCTACCACAATTGTGTCACCATAGATATGAAATATTCATGAATTATTTTCATCCACATTATATTTTTCCATATTTTTTGAGACCTCGAAATACGAAAAGACGTATATCTTTCCTTCTTGCAAGATTTTCTTCAATAAAGATGAAAACTTCCTTGGTATTGTAGCATGATGTAATTTTCCTAAACCTTTTGAAATAAAAAGGAGAAAAAAAATGAAAAAAATATGTCACATGGCATAAGTAATGAGAGATTAGTTAGAAAAGGAGGCTTTGGTGAGGAGACACATCATCAAATTGCATAAAAAAAAAAAAATTAGCCATGAAAAAAAGGAGGCTTTGGTGAGTAGGAGTATATATAGGTGTGAGTGAAAAAAGTTAATTTTAGCCAAAAAAAAATAACGAGCTTGAATCGAATCATAAAAATTATGATATGATTTAAACATTATAAAATGAGAGAATCTAAAGAACATGAGGATTGATAAGAATCACAAGAACAATGAATCGTATCAGAAAATTTTCTGATGAAGTTTGATTCGTTTCAAACATGCAAATGCAAGAGTTTGAATTGTATCATGAAACCTAGATGAAAATTGATACGATTCAAAGAACACTACATATCAACTAAGCCAAAATCAAATACAAATGGCTCAAATGAATCGATTCAAAAACCTCAAGGAAAATTCTGAAACGTATCAAATATCATCAAAAGATCAAGGGAACCCGAGACAGGGAATTATACGATTAAAAAATGTTTGGTAACATTATGGATCGAATCAAACACTCACAAAAGCATAATTTGAGAAAAACTTGACTCCAAACAAACTTCTAAACACAATACTAATGTTTGTAAACATAGAACACTATTGTAGAGGGCTAAAGATAAAAAAAAAAAAAGTGATCGATTGACTAAGGTGCTTTCACAATTAAGCTATTTAAACATAAAACATAAAACATAAACATCCTCGAAATTAAAACATCATCAAAATCTAAAACTAAATGATTGAAGGAGCAACTACACACTTGACGAGAAAAAAATATTTGAAATTAATTTTAATTTCATTTTTTAAATCAAATAAAAATTTAGTATGCCTACCAAAATTGTTATATTCAATAAAAACACTTAAAAATTATAATCAAACCCGTGCAACACACGAGTTATATATACCTAGTTTAACATCAATAATAACCAACAATGTATATTATTCAAGAGTTGAACGATCTGGAACCTCATAAGCAATAGGGTCGTGTGTGGAGTAGAAGTGAATGTCACTAACGGTTGATGAATCTCTCAATCAAGATGAATCTCTCAAGACTTATTGTAGTAAGATGTTTAGTATAATAGAATATATAGCAAAGCAGTATATAAGCAATATATATAAAAAGAATACAGTTTAAGAGAATTTACACATAGAGGTTATTCTAGTTCATCCAATAATGGGTTGTCCAATCCCTGCAACTTTGTGAGATCATCAACTAATTTTGTCTTAATTGTTTTTTTTTTTTCCTTAATTAATTTTCAGTTTTCATTTTGGTCTCCTAACTCGTAAAATCAACGTCTTGGTCCCTCAAGTTAACCTCTGTTAGCCAAATTGATCCCCTCCGTTAATTTCTTAATGTCTAAATTTTTTGATATAATTTTAACCATTTGATTGCATGTCCATTGTATTTAATGGTGAACCATCAGCACCAATTTTTTTTTTCACTTTTCATCCTTTTCTTTCTTCTTCCTCATATCTATATCAACATTTTCTAAAAAAAAATTTCTTCCCAAAATACAAATCCAAAGAAACACAACACAAAAAATACCAAATTTTTTTCCAAAATTCCTTCACTTTTCTTCTCCAGAATTTTTCATTTGTATCTCACTCCTCTCTCTCCCACTATGAACAGAGATAGGTAATAAAGAGGCTTGTGAAAACCAAAACAACAGTACAAAATAAGTAGCTTCTCAATCAATGCTCGAAATCAAAACCAAAACAAAACAACAAAGTCTTGTTTGTTTTCACCTTCACTCCTTAAAAACACGATTTGCAGAATCATTCATAAGAAGAAGAAAACGAAGAACAAATGCGGCAGGGGTATTCAAATAATTTCATCTCATCCTTGCTTCTTCGACGGCGCCGCCGCTGCCAAGTTCCCGTTCATGAGCACGGTGGCCACCTCTGCGACTACGACGATGCTCTTCACAACGGTGCTCTTCATAGTGGAGGTCTTCACTCTAATTCAAGCACTATCATAGTGGATTCAGCTCAATTCTTGATTCTGATTCAAACACAAAAGCTAAAAACGCCATAGCCAAAATTGATTATGCAACAAAAGCTTTCGATTTCGTTTTTTTATTTTTTATTTTTGGTTTTGAGATTGTAATTTTGACATGGTGAGATTATGATCTGATGGGTTTTTTGAAAAGATTAAATCTTTGGTGAAGATTTGATTAGTTGGGGATCTGATGAAGATTTTTAAGATTAGTTTCTGGATTTATATATAGGTCTATGGATCTGATGAGATTTTAGGTTTAATTGGATTTTTATAATTTTTTTGGGTAAATGATGAAGATGATGATGTTTAAGAATATAATGTAGAACATGATGAAGAAGAAGAAGGAAGAAGATGAAGAAATGGAAAATTAATTAGATGTTGTTGACTCACCGTAAGATAAAATAGACATGCGTAATCCAATGGTCCTCCTTTAAAAGAAGATCAAACAGTATAATTAATAGGATCTATGGCGGACCACTCTGAAGATTGGTCCACCATAGACAGTATAATTAATAAGATCTATGGCGGACCACTATAATAAAAATGTAGACTGAAAATAATCAAATGAGAAGCTGTTAAGAGCAGCTTCTCAAATTTTAGAGAAGAGATAAAATAAGATTTAAAAGATTGAACTAATTTTGTAACAAAAAAATCCCTTTTATATAGTTGTATCTAAATAAACTAGTTATTTGTTTTAAAAAAGTGATTTTTATCACGGTAAACAAACGTAAAATAGATTCTGATTTTTCACAAATCTCTAAAATATAATCTATAAATAAATTGTTTTATGTCAAAATCACTTTTATTTTATCCGTAACAAACAGGCTCTATAAGCTACTTGAATTAACTTATAAAAAAAATGCTATAAGCTATAAAAAAAATAAATCATGAGCTCGTGATAAAATGAGGATTACTACACATATCTTTTTTAATCATATGGACTTATAAGTCATAATCTAAAAAAATGTGCCTTTCCATAGAGACCTTTAATGGCGCAACAAAATATTTACATGCACATATCATTAAAATTTATTAAATATTTGGTTATTTATCAATAAAATGATTTTCATATATTTTTTGGTTGAAGTTGAAGTATTGAATAAACAATTTAAGAGTGGTTCTTCTATTTGTCTATAACTAAATATGTTGGTTTTTTTTGGGAGCAATCATTTGTAAAAAAAAAAATTAAGGTTAATGATTTCCTTATACATAATAGGGTTAATTAAGTTTTTGATCCCTATAAATATCTGCAGTTTCGTTTTTAGTCCCTATAAAATAAAATCACACTTTTTAGTCCCTGTGACATTTTCCTTTAGCATTTTAGGGATCTAAAATGCTGACGTAAAAATTTTACGGGGACTAAAAATGTTGATGGAAAACTTTATAAGGACTAAAAATGCTGACGGAAAATTTTACAGGGACTAAAAAGTGTGATTTTATTTTATAAGGACTAAAAACGAAACTGCAGATATTTATAAGGACCAAAAACTTAATTAACCCTCCATGATAAAGGTTAACAATGTTCATAACAAAACTCCATAAATCAAGTTTTTTTTGAATGAACAATATTTTGTTTACAATCAACATTCAATATTGGCAAGAATACTGAGAGATAATAATCTACAAGGATAAGTGGAAACAAAAACTCAATTGTTAACAAACGAGGAAATAAAAATGTTTGACTAAACTAGTTAAATTGATTCATTAAAAGAAGCATGTCAATAAGTTAGCTTTTAAGAAATCAAATGTGAAACAAGTTATAAAATACTTGTTAATGGTGAGTGCTTAAACTATTTGGCTACATTAGTTATAAAGAAAGTTAAAGGAATTGATGTATTTTAACTTTGAGTTGTTAAGAGAATATTATTTAGAGAAGATTATTGAGTACTCTCTCTGTTGTCAATTATAAGTAAATTTTGATTTTTGTAAGTTCATTCAAGTAATGATGTAGACATGTTAGTCCTATAGACACGTTATCGAGAACTGTTTTAAACTGATTTATTAATTTAAAGTGAACATGTGATAAAAACATAAAAACAATTGATTTGGTTCATAGTTTTCGCAATCTTTCCTCACCAAGTCCAAGTCAAACTAAATTGATGAAAAACATGTTTATTTGGTTCAATTCAATAATGATCAGTTGGATTTTATAGGAGTAAAGAGTAACAGAAGTGTAAAAGGTTGATTCAGTCTCAGTGCAAGTCCAACAATGTAAATTCTACACACACAAAATTGCACAATAAGTAATGAATAACCAGTACAACGAAAAACAATCAAATCAAAATGAAACAAAAGGAACTAAACAGACTGCAGAATGCAATTTGCACTTTGCACCTACAAAAATAAGCTTTAGCTAATTTGGTTATAAAAAATAAGTTTTGTTTTTTGAAAAATATAAAAAATAAGTTAGTTTGATGATTTGGAGGATGATGTAGAAATTGGGGTGATAAGATTAAGAAGGTCTGAGTTCAATTCTCCTCTCAAAATAACAACTAACATGCTTGATTGTATGAACCAACACTAACATCGCAAGTATGTTGAAATTGTTGTGAAGCCATGAGCCCATTAAAACATGCAATTCGGATATGAGTTGTTACAACTTACAACAATTTTCATGAAAATGGTTAGGGCATGAAACAATTACGAGCTTTCAACCCACAGCTTAAAAAAAGAAAGTTTTATGATAATTTATATAAAAAAAGAATACATGTATTTTATGCCTTTTTAAAAAATAACTCTCATAAACTTTTTTATCAACTTTTATATATGTTTTAAATTGTAGGTATTTTGTAAATATGTTGTGCAGAAGTCTTAGACGTGTATATAACCATATCTTATATACTACGAATACTATATTTAACCAATTTTTATTGGATATTCAAAATTAATATACATACTCTATAACAAATTATAAACAATAAACAAAAAACTAGTGACCAAACACATTTATTTTTTTGTTTATATTTTGTTAGGTAGGGAGTATAACATGTTGAGTGGTAGATGATTAAATTCTTTAACTATTTGAATTATATATTTCTTTTGACCTAAGTCCAGTCTAGCTAAACAGACGGCGGCGATGCACGTGATATATATATATATATATATATATATATATATATATATATATTCTTAAACGCTCATCTTTTTGTAAAAGTGAATATCACAAAAGCACATTCTTAAAGGCCATCCATGCTTATATAAGCACTATTTGACGTCAACACTACTTCTATTAACCCTACTTCTATCCAATAAGATTATATTTACTCTTCCAACTTTCACTCAATTTCAATTAGTGACCCATCCATTCAATAAAATAAAGGGAATGATTGGTCAATTAAGTTTGTTAACGATTTGTATAATACCACCTCATCTATTTAAGCTAGCTAACAACACGATTTGTATAATACACATTTTTAGTCCCATCCTACAACATTCCACCATTGAAGTTCAAAATTGAAAGCGAAGTATGTTGGAAATGGAAATAAAACAAATGAATGCTTAATTTTATATTAACCCCTATCTAAATTCCACATATAAAAAATGCAAGCATCTTACCAAACTATCACGCTGTTAATATACTATACATCTTCCACAACTCATGTCACAATCGAATTAACCAAGACCAAATTCTAATCAAAAAATACCAATCATCTCTACCAATTAAAAAACTAACAACATGATCAACCCCTCCTACATTTTTAATCTCTTATGTGTATATATATCATAATGACTTGTTATTTAAATTTAATCATTTACAAAATCAAATTAAAAAAAAAAAAAAAAAAAGTGTCCTAAGAAATCATCGAGGACCCAATGAAAAAGACATGTCAGGCAATTTCATGTTATCAGACCAATTCTTTGATTTCAAATAAAGCGTCGAGATTTTCCCTGCAACGCGTCCCATATTAGGCCTCTTATCTGGATCCACGTGTACACAATCCAACGCTACACGTGTCAGCTTCTCAGCAACATCCACAGGAAACGAATCTTTCAACTTTCTATCAACCCACATTCTCAGCTTCCCTTCCACACCACCGTCCACGGCGGCGACGGCCTCCCTCGCTGACTCAATTACCGAAATTCTCACAAATTCACGCCTCTTCTCATCAAACCTAAACTTCAACGGTTCTTCACCGGACAAAAGCTCTAACATCACCACTCCAAATGCATATACATCACTTTTCTGCGTCGCGATGCCGGTGGCTTGAAACTCCGGCGACATGTAACCTCTCACACCTTCAAATTCCTTCGATCTAACCGATCTATTTTCTTCCTCAGTGATTTCTCCTAAGTTTTTTGAATCAATTTCAACGGCTTCGCCGCATAACTGTGCAGCACCGAAATGACAAACCCTAGCATTGAAATCCGGTTCGGTAACAACAATCGCACTACTCTTGATATGATTATGAACAAAATTAAAATTCAAACCAGTTTTATTATGAATATAATCAATTCCATGAGCAAGATCCGTCGCAACTTGCATTCTCGAAATCCACGTCGAAAGAACAGTGTAATGAACATTTCTTGAATTTCGTAAACAATCTGAAAGATTCGCACCGTTAACGAATTCGTAAACAAGGTAGATATGTTCACCGGAGATCGAAACTCCGAGAAGTTTCACGATGCTGATGTGGTGGCTGCGACAGATGGTGGAGAGAAGCTCTTGAAGCTGTTGGGTTTGGAGTTTGCGACGGAATTTGCGTTGGAAGATGATGACGTCAGCGTTACGTAAGGTACAACGCCAGCATGGTGTTGAGGAAGAGTAGCGTTTGGAGAGGAAGTTGTTTGTGGCGGAACAGATTTCGGAGAAGTCGTAGATGTTTGGGTTTTCTGGGAGTGAGTTGCGGAGAGATGTTAAGGATGTTCTGCTTGAGATTGATGTATCGGTTGAGAGATGGAACCCGGTTGAACCGGTTGAACCGGCGTAGGAGGTTGAAGGGTTGTCGGAAAATGATGATGTTTTTGTTTTGGAGGTTGCACGTGTGGTTGTAGTAGTTGCACGTGTGGGTTTAGGTGATGGTGATGATGGTGTTGAGGGTGTTTGGGTGGTGCGTTTGGACCGTGGGGTTGTTGATTTTGGGGTGGAGGCGTTGATGGCCATTTTGGTTTTGCACATAGGAAAATGAATGAAGAGTTGAATATGGGTTTTGAAGGGGTTTGATTTTGTGTTGTTGAGTGTGAATGGTGAGGATTGTGAGAGGGTCAATATTGGAGTTTGAAGATTATATTCAATGATGTTGATAGAAGTGAAAAAGTGTGAAAAGCAACTGTGGCACTTCAGTGATGAGAGAGAATTATTTGTTAGAAAAAAAATAGAGGCAAAAGCACCTAAACGCATCAAAATGTTTCCCAAAAAATAGTGGTTGGTTAGTAAAGTGGATTGGTGTGGTGTATGTAGCCTGTCAAAATTCATTCATGTGTTTTCTTTGATTAACAATAAATAATAAAAGGCTCCTATAGTTGTGTTGTTAATGTCGTCATATAATGGTGTATTATTTGCGGCCTTATCTAACACAATGGAGAAATTGGTTTTTTCATACTTA
Source organism: Medicago arabica (assembly GCA_946800305.1). Taxonomy (NCBI): domain Eukaryota; kingdom Viridiplantae; phylum Streptophyta; class Magnoliopsida; order Fabales; family Fabaceae; genus Medicago; species Medicago arabica. The sequence continues at coordinate 52,410,390 of OX326971.1, read as the reverse complement.
GCACGCAATTGCAGCTTTTACTCGTAGTTGGCGCAAGTTGCAACCACCCGCATCCTTCCTTGGTTGACTTTATAGGCTTTCAATTCTACGAACACAAGTTCGTCGGCTGACTTTGTATGGTTTTCAAATAGTATAAAATATTTCATCCGTTTTATATTAGATGACTTAGTTGACTCTCAAACAGGTACCGATACATATGTTTCATCTTTAATATCTTCAATTTTCTAGCAAAAAAAAATTATGAAAATTTAATATTTTAAAAATATTCATCGAGACGAATCCAACAACATCTCACATGATATTATTTATCTTTGTGAATTAATAGAAAAATATGGTTAAAGTATGTTAAGTTAATAATGTATATTGTAATGAGGATCAAGAAACGAGTTACAAGAGTCGACAAGTTGATATCAGAGGAGTTGATGGCCCCATGACAAGGGCTAGGATGAAGAAATTAAGGGAAAATCTTGAAGATCAAATCTCATTATTTTTGGACACCAAGATTGTTCCCAATAATAATCCATACTATCTTACACTATCTTTAGTGGATATTAATTGTAACAGTGTTTAGTTTAAAAATTAGATTACTTTTATTTTGGAGTTGGATAATGCTCCTTGTTTTTCTAGTTCCTTATTGGGTCTTATATTTGATGACCAATGAGTGGTATAAATAAAAATCATGTTATCATTTTTTAGAAGGTGAATACACAGTTGATATTTTCAATCTTTGATTGAAGGGAGAGATAGTATTGCTCTTGTAGGTTCTTGGATGAACCAAGTCTAGATCCTTATCAAGAGCATCTTATTCTTGTGGCGGATCTGCGATTCGATCTTATCGTTCATCTCGAATGTGACGATCGTTCTTACCACTTCTCATCTAATTCCATTAGTATGTTTTCTTTCAGTTCCTAGTTTGGTCAATTTTCTTAGATTTTCTATCACTTTCCTTCATTTTCTATCTCAATTCAAGGAATTCACACTTAAGTCAAAGATTCTTGTATGGTGAATTCTTATTGGATCCACATCATATTGTCAAACAGATCATCTATTGAAGGACGGAGGGAGTAGAAATCAATTTGGAGAAGATCTAAATTTACATTCAAATTGTAAGAATAAGGATTGAGTTTCAAATTCATAGTTCAGATGTGGATTTTTTAATCAAGAGCAAAGAGAAATCAACAAGAGAAACAAACTAAACGATTCGCTATCTAAACACCCTAAGTTTTTGTTTGAATCGATGGAGAGTGATGGAATGAAATGGAGTGGAATATAACTTGATTCCATTGTTTGATTTTATAATAAAAGAATGGAATGGAATGAAGTGTGATGGAACTCATTCCATCTAATACCATCCATTTAGTCAATTTTTCATTCCCCCAATTTAGAGTGTATCCAGTGGAATGGAATACATTAATAATACAGTTACAACTTTGTCCATACTTCTTCCATGTCACTCTTTGCTTTTCTTTTCCACATTTTTTATCTTCTCTTTATCGTTTTTATTCCTTCATGTTAGGATCACCACCAAGATTCTTCGTGGCATCTCTCATAGAAACAAGATAAACTAGAGCACGAACTCCAGTATGATCAACTCTTTTATTCTAGAATTTCAAATTAAAAAATTTCCAACAAAAAAGTCATGAAAATGGAACAGACCTGCAGCAGAACACAGAGCAGGAATGAAAGGAATTCCTCCTCACAAAGGTTCATAGGATTTTGATCCAATGGTGATCCTAACATGATCAGCCCATTAATTTGTAACCAACTAGACTTTTTACCCGTGCTGCCGCATGGATCATATACAATGTAAATGTAGTATGGAGACGCAAAAATACATCTTATAGTTCGATCAAACTAATATTCAAATGCTATAACTTTAAATTCAATGATAAGAAAAGTAATAAGTTTTCTACAAATTTCGGAAAATTTCCTTATACACTACATTCAAATTACTATCAAGCACCATCTTCATCTGTTAGCAAACTTTTCAGACCGTTTCTTATGCCATGGAATTCCTTACTTGGATCAAAAGCCAAAGCCAATATATAGCTGTCAAATTAAAATTACAAACTCGTATTCCAATGAAAGGGGCATCTTTGATTGTTTATTATAAAAAAAATTGGTTTGTTAAAAAAAAAATCTAACACAAACATAATCCTAAGTCATGTGGTCAACAAAATAAGAAGCTACTCCACTATTATTCATATTAAATCTATCACTGCTTCCATGATAATATTCTTTAATTTAATCAATCTTCAAGTTTAGAATACTAAGGTAATACGTATCAATTCCAACATTCCTGCAATATAAGTGAAATAAAAGCCAAGTAAAACCATGATATAAAAATTATACATGCAGAATTAAGTCAATAAATTTTAAAATCTTTAACAGCATGAATACAATGAAATGCTACCGAAAGTGAGGAACAATATAATACCCCAAATTTTATAACAAATGACATCATAGTATACATGAGCTCAATATAATAAATTAAGTTGTATAGAAAACACTCATTAGAATATGTGTTAAACTCATTTTCATTATATTTAGCAAAGGACATCATCCTTTAAAAAAAAAAAACAAAGGTCATGATATTCATCAACAAAATGTTTAGAGCAAAAGACCCATCCAAACATGACCAAATTAAAACCGACATCATGAAGAAGATTATCATAACTATTAGAGAGAAAATTAAACAAAAAATAGATGATAGTCTTACCTTCATCTAATAATTTGAAAATAAATATTTTTTCAATATATTTCCAATTACCTTTGAAAGATATACATTAAGTCTCAAAATTACAATAAGTTTTCTTAAACAATCCATACCTTTTATTTGAAATATTTTTCACTGTTCCACCAACAGTGCGACACCCTTCGTGATAGCCCTTTAAGAAATGTCAAAAGGTTGATTAATATTATAGACATGCAAAATATAAAAATAGAACAATGATCCTTAAAAAACAATGATCATTAAAAAAAACAATGATTTCATGCATAATACAACTAACAAATTATACAAAAAAGTTGTGTGGTGAAAATTAATGAAAATTTCAAGATGCTGTTTGTTAAACCATGCCTCTCAAACTTCAGATTTTACTTTTTGTGATTCATCCTTAAAATGTAAATCACACTTTATCAAACAGATATAAAGTGAGAGAAAGGAACAACAACAAACCCTTACTTGGACTCCATCTCTAGTAAACCGCCTCATTCACAACTGCAAGCGAAAGAGATGGGAAACCAATTTAAATGCACATATAGTGCAAGAGGAGAACACAAAACCAGCAACATGATCATCTAACAATTCATATACAGAGGAGAAACATGGGTAGTGTTAAAAAATGTCTTAATTGTACATTCACATGATAGATGGTTTTGTGGGGCAGAGTGCTTTGTAAACTGTAGAGAAAGCATAGAGCCCATCAAACTTATGCAATCAAAGCTACACATATGCTTATAGTCAAGCAGTGCACCGTTTTGGAATTTCTATTTCTTAGATTTACGATGGCATGCTAATTCCCCATAAACAAAAGTTTAACAGGTGGCATTTACTATATGTCCAATAGTTGTCGTATTGGAATTATCCCTAAGAAATATGAAATGGCTTATATGCATTTGGTTAGTGGAAGAATTTTGGAGTTAATTTGAATTTGAAATATTGCAATTAATGAGCTTAGCCATTCTTGTTAATAGGTTACACATGGATTAGTTGCCGTCAAATCAGCTAGGTTTAGAGTTTTGTAATTAAGGTATGCATTATACCTTAGGATTAGATATAAAATAGATTTATCAACCTTCTCGCTGTATATTGTGTTAGTTTTTCTCCATGTTCTAATGATAAATGCATTGATTTTTTTTTTTTTTAGGTTATTTGTCGATTTGGTTTCCAATTTATCAACCTTCTAATTTAATGAAGGTGCCCGTTAAAAAAAACTTTAGCAAAATATATTGAATTTGTGGTGTTACTCATAATTATTCTGGAACACATTTACTCCGGTGCTACTCATGTATTATGACAAAATAACCATACATTGATTGAATTGAATTGACAATTTAACAAATTGATTCTTTTGAAATAAAGGGTAAAATTGGAATTAAAAAGTTATAACACATTTCGTTCCGTCCACTTTCCAAACAATGAAATGGGAAATTAGTTCATTTCCATCGTAAAATATCTATTTCATTCCGTTCCGCTCCGTTAATTTTAAGTTATCTAAACAGAACCTAAATGTATATGCAAACAAGATACTATTTAACTGAGGTGGGGGAGAAATCCACATCTTTAAGGAATCGAAATCAATAACACAACATTGATAACCAATCAACACATTTGTTTCTTTATCACAGAGTATGAGTAAAAGTGATCACCCATTAAAGAGACGTGAGTTTCTTGATAAGAGAAAAAGTTATATGAGATGAAAATCATTCTACTTAGTTCATGGTTCTAAGTCATTCCACGATGATAAACTTATATTCATGGTTCTAAGTCAATTGAAGACCTTTCTATATAGCTGAAAGTTCAACCAATAAAATTTGAAGTTCTATAACTTAATCCACATACCATTATAGTTCCACAAAAAACCACCATTGCCCACAGGATTACCAAAGAAGAATTTTCCACATTAACTTTAATACAACCTTCAGGGGGATACCAACAAACATGAAGAATCACATATTGCTTATTAGTGGAACCAAGAACATGCATTATGGAGAAATGATAGGAGAATATGCTATTGATTGAAATCCAATTATCTTTTTTTACATGTTGAAAAATCTCATCATTTATGTTTCGTTAAATCTCAAAACATCTTACTATGAACATAGTACCACCTCAATAGTAGCATAGTAACTAAACAACGTCTGGCAATCCTGCATGCAAAAGTTGTTAGGATAAGCTGCACCAAAAAACTTCCAGATAGCCATTATGTTGGGACAATCCCGATCACATGCAATATTTGTGATGATATTTCGCAAACCTTTTAAGACACTAGTTGGAATACCACCATGCATCACAACTAAATGTCTAAGGTTTTCAATAATTGGTAGCCTAGAAATCCAACTCCAACAAGTTGTTGGTGTCGATTGTTGAATTGAATCCTGACCCAACCATTTATATTCATGATTGGCCGAGTATATATCATTAGGGGAGTCACTCCAAATAAATTTATCATTAGTGTCATGATCAATGGTATTGCTGCAAGTATAATCCTGGTAAAGTATACTGGAAATCTAAATTAACTCTTCTAGACAACATAGGAAATTTAAGGCACTTACCTAGCTAAAAAGTGTGGTTAAGTTGAAGAAGAGACTCATGTTTATTCTTTTTAGGCCGAGACACATATGAAGAGGTCATAAACTTTAAATTATGGACTTAATCTTCAATCCTGAAGTAGATCAAAAAATTGCAGCACATCTCAAACCAACTTAAGTTGAGAGCTTTTGTCTTTAGTGAAGAGAAGGAAATCATTAGCAAATAAGATGTGAGAGAAATTAGAACCTTCGCATAAAATATTTATCGTCTTCCAAAGATTGTTATTAACCTAATGTTGGATCATAAGTGACAATTTTTCCATGCATAGAAGAAATAAATAAGGTGGGAGTGAACCACCTTATCTTAAACCCCTTTTAGGTTTGAAACTTTCAAGCTTTTCACCATTCCACTCAAGAGAAGGAAAAGAAGAGTTAATACAACTCATAATCAAATTAATAATGGAAGAAGGATCAGGCCCAAATTTAATAAAGGTTATTCAGGAAAAAAAAATCAATTCACCCTACCATAGTCCTTCTCGAAGTGCATTTTAAACGATAAGAGATCTTTCTTACCTTTTTCTTGGGTATGCTCTGAACAATCATCTATTGTCGAATAATGACGTTTTCAAAAGTACATCTATTAGAAATGAAAGAGTTATATAGAGAAAAAGATGACCAATTGTACTGTACCAATTTAAAGCACAAACATGTATACAACAAGAGAAGGAGTTCGTGGAAGAGTCAGATCCAGAGAGCGCGGTGGGTGATGCCAGTCAATATCAGTTGGGAAATAGAGGCGGGGTTGCTTTGGTCTATTCGGATATACCGGTTCACTCGAAGCCCGTGGCTTCTGATCCGGCTGAGGGTGCTTCATCGAATTATGACGGTGCCGCTAAGGTTGGGGACGATGCTGGTGTCGGTCTCCTGTCGGTTGAACCAGGGAAGGGTGGTGATAATGTGAAGGACATTAGAGGTGAGTATAATCGCCCTCGGACGGTGTCATGCCCTTCTAGAGCGGAGCGATCTTTTGCCTCTGGACCATGTAGCTTGGATTGGAAGAGTGACCACAAGCACAGTACAGCAGGGGTTGTTTCATCTTCTCGAAAATGTTGTCGGACTGGGAAAAGGCCAATAGGCAAAACATCTCAGTCTGCTCAGAAACGCATTAAAGCGAATGGGGTTCTTCGACATTCTGTTCATAGTCTGAACAAAGTGGCTAGGATACCGTCCAAAGACCGATCTGCGGTTGTTCATATTTTAAAGAAAAGTGCGCGCAAGTTTCAAGGGTCATCCAAGTTGAAAAAGGCGGTGTCGATGGCTTCTAAGGAGGGGACTGATGATTCAGCGTCTTCAAATTCAGTGACTAATGATTGGAAAAATTGGGTGGTTTTGCATGGGAGTGAGCAGGTGGTGCAGGAGGATGTTTGGAATTTAGGTGAGACTATTGGTGTGCAGTTTAAAGGGTCTCATAACAGATTTGGTATTTTGGCTAAAAGAAGTAGTAATAAGAAGAAAGTTGCAAGCGAGAAGGTGGATGTTTCCAGGGAGATGGGCGAGGACGTAGAGTAGTTGGCGGGGGTATAGGGGTGTAGGGCGAGGGTGTTGGGAGATGAAGTTGGTATCTTGGAATGTGAGGGGGTTAGGCGGCCTTGAGAGAAGGAAAGAAGTCCGATCTTTGGTGAAGGAGAAGTGCCCGTGGATATTATGTATTCAAGAGACAAAACTTCAAAGATGTGATGACGGTGTGTGTCTATCGGTGTGGGACGGCAGGCCAGTTGCGTTTTCTTTCCGGCCGTCTGTAGGGGCGTCTGGGGGATTATTGACCGCTTGGGATTCGTCGGAGGTTGAGGTGTGGACTTCTAGTAGCTTTGATCATTTCCTCTACATTCACGGCCGGTTCGTATCTTCTAAGGAGGAGTTTCATCTGTTTAATGCGTACGCACCTTGTAATGGTATCGATCGTCAAACGTTGTGGGAGGCTCTGTCGGTGCGCATTCAAGCTTTGAGGGGTAAGAAGGTGTGTGTTTGTGGAGATTTTAATGCCGTGAGAGGTAGGGAAGAGAGACGTTCTGTGAATGCATCTGGAGGTGCGCTGGATTTTGGTCCCTTCAATCTTTTTATTGAGAATAATGCATTATGTGACCTTCTGTTAAGCGGTCGTAGCTTCACTTGGTTTAAAGGGGATGGCAAGTCAATGAGTCGTATCGATCGTTTTCTTTTGTCAGAGGACTGGTGCTTAGTGTGGCCGAATTGTGTTCAAGTTGCACAACTGAGAGGGTTATCAGATCATTGCCCCTTGCTTCTTTTGGTAGATGAAGAGAATTGGGGGCCGCGGCCCTCTAGATTCCTTAAATGTTGGTCCGACATTCCGGGTTATAAGCAATTTGTGAGGAATTCGTGGAGTACACTCAAAGTGGACGGGTGGGGAGGGTTCGTGTTAAAGGAAAAGTTCAAGTTAATAAAAGCGGCGTTAAGAAATTGGCACTTGAATCACTCGCATAATTTATCAGCGCAAATTGGTGCTTTGAAAGAGAAGATGGCGAGTTTGGATGGTAGAGGCGAGTCTGTTGAGCTATCAGAGGAGGAGTGTAAGGATCTGCGTGAAGTATCGGCAAATTTGCATTCCCTATCGCGGCTACACTCGAGCATTTGTTGGCAGCAATCGAGAAACCAATGGCTTTGTGAAGGTGATGCTAATTCTAAGTTTTTTCACTCATCTGTGTCTGCGCGTCGTCGTCGTAACGCTATTTGCTCGGTGTTGGTAGATGGGGTGAGAATCGAAGGGGTTCATCCTATCAGAGAAGAGGTTTTTAAGCATTTTGAGAAGCATTTTAGAGCGGAAGAGGTGGAAAGACCTAGTATCTCAAATCTCTAGTTTCGGACTCTGTCTGTGGGGGAGGGAGGGAATCTCACCAAACCGTTCTCAGAGGTTGAAGTTAAGGAAGCCGTCTGAGATTGCGATAGTTTTAAAAGTTCTGGCCCGGATGGTGTGAATTTTGGTTTCATAAAAGAGTTATGGTTAGAGTTGAAGGCTGATGTGATGAGGTTTGTTTCCGAGTTTCATAGGAATGAGAAGTTGGCAAAAGGTATAAATGCAACGTTCATCGTGCTAATTCCAAAGGTGGACAACCCTCAGAGGTTAAATGATTTTCGTCCAATCTCTTTGGTGGGTTGTATGTACAAAATTCTAGCAAAGGTGCTAGCTAATAGACTGCGGAGGGTGATGAGTAGTGTGGTGGCTGAGACGCAGTCTGCTTTTGTGAAGAACCGTCAAATTCTAGACGGCATTCTTATTGCTAACGAGGTTGTTGATGAGGCTTGTAAACATAAGAAGGAGCTATTGTTATTTAAAGTGGATTTTGAAAAAGCCTATGATTCAGTGGACTGAGATTATTTGGATGCGGTGATGAAAGGGATGGCTTTTCTGGTTTTGTGGAGAAAGTGGATGCGAGAGTGTGTGAGCTCTGCTACAGCTGCAGTTCTTGTCAATGGCAGCCCTATGTAACACCCCGTTCTCCCAACAGTTATTAATTAACAAATTAAATCAGAGTTTTTCACCAAAAACGGAATGCTACATTTTCGTTCAAATAAAATCTCCAAATTAACGGATGAATAAATATTCTCCAATGAGATAGTCAATAATAATTAACTTCAAAACTTCGCATCGGAATTAGTTTAAAACAACTAAACAAGTCTTTGGCACGCAGGCCTCATCAAAAGTTTCATAAAATCATAATTAATACGTAAGGAAAGAGAAAACAGCAACAAATTCCCGTCCCGTTACGTATTAGAGCCCTAAGACACTTTGAGCCGACATCTCTACTAATCTTCGTTACCTGCACTTGCCCACAAGGCGACAATTCCAGCATAAGGGGTGAGATTCACAAACAACAATAGATAACATAATAATTTCAACGGCAACAGTATAATGAAAAATCAATTATCATTTATAACTTGAACAATTTCAACAACATGATCAACAACGACACCGACAACTCAACCAACAACGACGACGACAACCGCTACAACGACAACGAATGCGACTAATGCAGATGCATGTGGTACCATTTTACGCGCGTTGAATGCTAAGCATTCTGGGGCATAAGCCCCCAACAGTTGAATGTAATAACATTCCAGGGCATAAGCCCTCAACGATTGAGTGATGAACACTCCAGGGCATAAGTCCTCAACGATTGAGTGGAAACACTCCAGGGCATAAGCCCTCAACAGTGATATGAGTAGGAAATGGACTCAATGGTGTATATCTACATACAACCCCACGACAGCAACGACAACTACTATATGCATAATCAGCTATGACATAAGACTCCAACTTAATTCGACAAGACACAACAAGGTTACAACGAAGCATCACAACAAAATTCAACAACTTGGGTAACCTACAGTATTACTCGCCGTGGCGAGCTACCTTACTCGCCGTGGCGAGTTCATAAAATTGGGCTACTCGCCGTTGCGAGTTGCTTACTCGCCGTTGCGAGTTGCTTACTCGCCGTGGCGAGTTCAGAAAATTGAGCCCCTCGCCGTGGCGAGTTGGGGGCGAGCTCAAGGCGAGCAAAAGTGGTTGCTCTCGGCGTTTTTGACATTTTTCACCTAAAATCTTCATTTTTAAGTTCCCAAAACCCAAATTTAATTCTGTAAAAAGGTGCCATTCATCCCTAAACATATTAAGGCACTCAAATTGATATACAAATTCACCCAAAAACCTCATTAAGACAATTAACAACTTTTTAATTAAGCAACTCGCCGTGGCGAGTGCATCTGCTCGCTGTGGCGAGCTACGGGTGTTTCACTGCTCGCCTCGCGAGTGGGACCGCTCACTGTGGCGAGCTGCACAGGCACTGCTCGCCTGGCGAGTGGGTTTACTCGCCGTGGCAAGCGGCGATTGACAGAACTACGAATTGTACGAACAAACTTCTACTTTTCAACCCTAAACCCCAAATTCAACACCCAAAGGCTCAATTTTGATGAATTTCATCATTCCTATGCATTCTAACATCAGAACAGCATTAAACAACAACAATTACATGAATTCATTAAGTTATTGGTATCAATTCATCTTAACCTAATTCAATTCATCGACCCCAACAACCCTTCATTCATCAACGAATTATAGAACCTAAAGTTGAGAGTTAGTCTCACCCTTACCTTAAATTATCTTCCTGAAAAAGCAGTGTTCTTCTCTCCTCTTGCCTCTTCTCTCTTGTTCTAGGTTTTTCTCCCTTTTCTCAGTTTCTCACTGTTTCTACGTGAAACTGATTCTGACTCTTCTTTCCTTCTATTTCCTATTAATACCTATTAATTTCTCCTTAATTCTAATTAACTCCCATTAAATTATTAAATAATTCATTTTACTCCCCAACCTTCTAATAATTATAATTATCACCTATATTAATTAAATAATTCAAAACAACTTTATAATAAAATATATAACACACCAAAAATCAACATAATTATTTAAAATCATAAAAACTTATTAAAATCAACTGAAATAAAATAATCGACAACTAGGGCGTTACACCCTACGGATGAGTTTCATTTTCAGAGAGGTTTAAGACAGGGGGACCCCTTATCCCCTTTTTTGTTTCTGCTTGCAGCTGAAGGCCTTAATATTTTGATGAAAGCTATGGTTGAGAGTAATTTATTCCAAGGGTATGTGGTTGGTGTGACTAATCCGGTAGTGGTCTCTCACCTTCAATTCGCTGACGATACTCTGTTATTAGGTAACAAAAGTTGGGCTAATGTTCGGGCACTTCGAGCAGTCTTTGTGATTTTTGAATCCATGTCAGGGTTGAAAGTGAATTTTAATAAAAGTTTGTTGGTGGGTGTCAATATTTCTGAATCCTGGTTAAGTGAGGCAGCGATGGTGTTGGGCTGTAAAGTGGGGAAAATTCCTTTTATGTACCTAGGCCTTCCTATAGGTGGCAATCCGCGGAGACTGAAGTTTTGGGAACCAATTATGAATCGTGTTAAATCTAGACTGTCGGGTTGGAATAGTAGATTTCTCTCTTTCGGGGGCCGTTTGATTCTCCTTAAATCTGTTCTGACTTGTCTGCCTGTCTTTGCACTTTCCTTCTTCAAAGCTCCAACAGGTATAATATCTTCCATAAAATCTTTATTGAATAATTTTTTTTGGGGTGGGAGTGAGGACTGTAGAAAAATTACTTGGATAGGTTGGAAGTCCTTATGTGCTAAAAAGGAGCATGGAGGTTTGGGGGTGAGGAAGTTGAAGGAGTTTAACGTTGCTTTATTAGGTAAATGGTGTTGGAGGTTACTAGTGGATAGAGAAGGTTTGTGGTTTAATGTTTTAGTCGCCCGATATGGCGAAGTAGATGGGAGGCTGGAGGTGGGGGACCGGAGTGGTTCTTTGTGGTGGCGGGAGGTTGGTAGGATTCGTGACGGAGATGGAGACATAGGTGGAGGGTGGTTCGGTGATAGTGTTAGACGTAGGATTGGTGATGGGGCTGCGACGCTCTTTTGGACGCATCGTTGGTTGGGTGGGCCCCCGCTTTGTGAGCGCTTTCCGCACTTATTTGATTTGTCTGAGAACAAAACCATTTCGGTAGCTTCGTTGTTCTCCATGGGCTTGGAGTTGGAGGGGGAGTGTTGGAGGTGGCGGCGTAGGTTGTGGGTGTGGGAGGAAGCTCTATTAGAGGAGTGTAGGGCGTTACTATTTGATATCTCTTTGGTTCCTAATATTTCAGATACTTGGGAGTGGTTGCCTGATCCTGCAGAGGGTTACTCAGTGAGTGGAGCTTATGATTTGTTGACAGCTGGTGGTGCTCCTCAGTTAGATTTACCTGTCGAGATGGTGTGGCATAAGCAAGTCCCTGTGAAGGTCTCAGTGTTTGCTTGGCGGCTGATTCGGGATTGTCTTCCAACGAAAGCTAACTTGGCTATCCGGGGGGTCATTTCGGTGGATGCTATCATGTGTGTTACGGGTTGCGGTCATGTGGAGACGGCCGAACATTTATTTCTATCTTGTCCTACGTTTGCACCCTTATGGCATCTGGTGCGCGATTGGATCGGTGCGTCTGGGGCGGATTCCAATGTTATCGTAGATCACTTTGTTCAGTTCACTCATTTGATAGGGGTTGGTAATGCAAAAAGGTCGTTCATGCAGCTCATTCGACTTTTATGTACCTGGGTTTTGTGGAATGAACGTAACAACCGTTTGTTCAATAATTCTGTTACTAGTATGCCTAGCTTGTTAGACAAAGTTAAATTACTATCATTAGGTTGGCTGAAAGCCTTTAAGGTTGTGTTTGTTTATGGCACACAGAGGTGGTGGTCAAGCCCTTTAGATTGTTTGGGGTTTGGCTAAGTTTTTTTACCTTGTTTTTTGGTGTAATTGATTCTTTGTAACTTTGTGTGGTTCCTTAGGCACACCTTGTGCTTAAGGGCTGCTGTTTGTTGTGGTATCTAATTTCATTTTGATTTCTTCAAAAAAAAAAAAAATGTATACAACAAACTTATCACTTATTTAATGTTATTCTTATATTTAAATATTATCTATATAAACTTATTTTTACATGATCATTGTTATGGTCAAACAAATTGGTGTGAACCAGACATCTTTTATGCATAATGATAGAGATTAATCTCTCGAGCAGGTAGGACTATAATAGGTGGCAAATATCTCCCTCAAAAGATTTTTTTTACATAATCATTGTTATGATTAAATTTGATCATTTTTAATTAAACTTAAATTATTGTATTAAATTAACCCTTAAACTCAATAAAATACCCGAAACCAATTTTTTTTTGTTTTTGGAGGGGACCAAAACCAAACATGGTAAATATTATGTCATTACAATGTGAAACAACGATAAAATCAACACTAGAGTAGATTCACATTCTCTACTGTTTTCAAAACTTCAAACCAACAACACAAGATAATAAAAGGGAAGACACGCGGTCAAACACATCGTTCATGCTCTGAAAATTTGAAAACCTATGCATAATAGAAGTGTTTTATATTAGGCTTATTAGATCGTTTGATCTTTTATTTAATTTCATGTTTTCATTTTGGTCCCACAATTAATAAAACATACGTTTTGATCTCTCATGTTTTTCTCCGTTTGCTAAATAAATCATGACTGTTAACTTTAACTTCAAATATCTATGGTGGACCAACCTTAAAAATGGTCTATAGTAGACCTTATTAGTTTTGTTAATTTTATCCATTCGATCTATTTATCATAAAAGGGACCGTTAGATTTTCACATATGAATGGACTGATTTTCCCTTAATGAGACCAAACACATGGGTAATTACTGATTTACCCCTTTCTTCTTCATATCCAAAACTGAACTTCCAACCTTCATCTTCTTCTTCTTCTTAATCCAAAACCCAAAACTTCCATCTTGCTTCTTCTTCCTAATCCAAAACCCAACTTCAATTTCTTCTTCTCATAGGCCTTCTTCACATCAACAGCTCAACCACAATTACATTACTTCAAACAAACCCTAACAAATCCAAAAAAACCAATGGGTATTTAAATCCAACAACAACATAAATAATTTGAAGATTTTTTTATTTTTTTTTGTAGATTTTTTTTAAAAAAAGAAGAGAAAGAAGAATACTATAGTCTAGGTCGTGTTTAGAAAATTCGTAGTCAAGAGACAATTTATAAGAGACTTAATATTATATAAATATCTTTGAGGTTAATTTTTCTTAAATTTATGGGTTTGGAATTTAGATTTAAAGTAGTTTTTTTTCTTCGTTCTCAATCTTAGTTATTTGCTTTTGGGTTCCAACTAACTACAAATATTCAGATTTGTCAACTTTTTAAAACAATCCAACCCAAAGAAATTAGTCAAGTGGGTTTTGGTTTTACAAATGAAAACTTAACTTCATAGTAGCTTGATAATAAAGGAAGGATGCTATTTCTCAGTAACGTGTCTGCATTGGTTTGGAAATGAGAGAATGGAAACGTGGGAAAAAGAACATTGAAGTTTAATTATTCCCTTAATACTCCAAGCGTGGGAGTATAGTTTAATGGAGTCTAGAAAATTTGAAAGGATGGTGGAATCACGCCATATTTCGTTTATTTAGTGTTATTTTTATATTTCGAAGAGTCTTCTTTAAAAAAAGTCTAGAAAATTTTAAAGGACACCACATCGTATATCGTTTATTTACCGATATTTAATGTTATTTTTATATTTTAAATAATAATGGTAAATAATAATTAAACTACTTTTTTAAGGCAATAATTAAACTACATATATTTATTAGTGGAAATAATAATAATAATTAAATCTTTAAATAGAAATAATGAAGGTTAGTTTATTGAAGAACTTGTACTATACAAGTAGTAGTATACATTACAAGTTAGTTAGTAGCAAGAATTGCTTCGTTTCTATTGGTCTCAAGAAGAGCAAGAATTGCAATGGTTTCTTCATCTTTGTCTTCATCACAAGAAAATCAAACAAATATGAAAAAGAATTTTTCAGAGGATAAAGGTGTGGCTATTTTTCAAAAAAGACTGATATGAAAACTGATGAGGATGCAACTATAAAGTTCGTGATGTGGCCGAAAGATTTCAGAGTATTTGGGCTAAAAATGGATGCAAAAGTAATACCAATGCGTCATGTTCAACGATGACCATGAATGAATACAAAGGGATTTGGAGAATGGATAGTTGGAAGTGGGTATCATGCAACAAAATTCTGAAAATCGGGTTTGACCCATGGAATTATATAATTACATGTATCGTTGCTTGATGAAAATACATGGTATTCCTCTCACAATAGTGTCGCAAATGTCTTGGTAGTTTGATCCGAATCGACAATTTGATCTATTATCGATACGAAGGACGATTCAGTTTTTCCTGCCAAATCAACCTTCAGGGTAGTTTTCTATACATGTTTTGGGTTGGTTTTTGCGGTGGAATAGGGGTTGTTGACTTGCGGTGGAATAAGAGTTGTTGACCGTTTATCTCCGGTGCCATCGATATGGACCATTTGTCTACTCTCTATAGCCACCATTCATGATGGTCGGATTAGGCAAATATACTAAATTGTTCGTTTACCAAGTAATACTATATACACAAAATTTAAATTTAAAATTCTTATCATTGTCATATGCTCGCGTCTACATTACAAAGTATGAGTTTAAGAGACTTTAAACTTTAGTCTCATTCTATTATATTGAGATATATATTAAAATTCTTTTAATCTCAATATACATCGTGATATTGGATGCTTAAGTCGATTATATTTTGGAATATGCACAATAACCTCTTAACATGCAAATATATATTGTGCTTCTCTTTTACCAACATTCCACATTTTCTAAGATCGCAGATAATAAGTACAATATATAATATCAATACTCCTATCGAGCATGATATTGTGTTCTTGGAGTACTTATAAACTGAGATAATCATAAATGTTTGTTCATTATTGACATTCTAGTGGCCACATCAATCCATGTATTTTTCTTCTTCTTTAAATTAAGTGTCTATGTTAACCCAATTTGAAGATTCTTGATTTTACTATTTTTTATGGATTTTCATAGTCACGCTTTTGCTAAAACTTGGATTAATTGAATGTCGTAGAACATATATTGATTTTGACTAAATGTAATTACATTTTTAATAGACTATCCATATAAGTAATTACTACAATAATACCTATGTCGATATATTCTTATACCAATTGTGTATATGACTTTTATAAAATTGCAAACTCATTGACAGAACAACTAACCACATAAATATATGAGTATTGTAATACACAATGATTTGATTAAGCCTATGATATTTTGAGTTAGTGAGAGTTTGTTATAGCAATTTTTAAAATGCTTTGACCATTGTTTAATGACACATTATTTTTAACTCAAATATGTCACTATAAATTCATCATTTGTTAGAAAAAGTGAGTCTTTGACGTGCATGGTTTGTTTTCCCGTTCGAATTTAATTTCTACAGTATTAAAGCTTACTTCTCTTTTGAATGATTAGTGCTTTGACCATAATTAAAAGTTTAAAAATTTAAATTCTTTATGACAAGCGAAATTTTATATTCTTTTAGTAATTGAGTATTGCCATCCAAGTGGGAGATTGTAGGATTAATTATTTAATTAATCAATTATGAATTGACAATTATCAATTATTATAAGTTAATCTTAATATAAATTATGGTTGTGTTAAGAACTAATCCATTGAGGAACATGTGTTGGGCTAGTTTCTAAATAAACCGTGATGGGTTTTCCCAATTAGCTAAGTCTAATGAGAGGTCTGCCCTCAACATCATCTTATCAAACAGTTAAGCATTATCTGAAAGTAATAACCTAAACGAAGATGATAGTAGTTATTCCTCTCATACTTATTGGCGGTTGTCCTTCATAACCCCTAAATCTAAAGCTATATAACTTCTTATTCCTTTTTTTTTACTAATGATATGCTATAATTTGTATGACTAAGTATTATATTCTTTTATCAATATTGTCATCAAAGTATTGACCAACAAAAATTGGCTTTGTTTTTAAGGTATTTTTAATTTACCATACGCAATCGAACTCTATGAGAGTACAACACGGCTTTTCAAACACTATAATGTTGGATTAATTATATAATTAATCGATTATGGATTGACAATAATCAATTATTATAAGTCAATGTTATAATATAAATTATGGTCTATTGTGTTAAGCACTAATTAGTTGATGGATATGTGTGATAGGGTTATTCTTACTAAATGGACCGTGATGGGTTGGACCATTTAGCTAAGCCCAATGAGAGGTCCCTTCCTTCAGCCGTTTAGCTATTTAAACGTCATCCCATCAGACGGTTAAACATTCTGAACAACACTGTGAAAACTTAAAGCTAAACGGAATGAGGGTAGTTATTCCTCTCATCCTTCTGACAATTATCCTTCGTTATCAAAGGTACACAATTTCTTCCCCCTTCTTCAATACAGTTGATATGCTATTACTTGTATCTAGTGTTCCATGGCTATTTTTAAAACTATTATCAATTGGTATCAGAGCCAAATAGATACGAGTTATGGCTAATCTTTAAATAATTTATAATACGATGGCTTTGTTGATTTTATTTTGTATAACCTGATTAAATCATGTATACTGCAAATCCTATTAAATCGAAGAATCACGTTTGTTGAATAGCATGGATCTAAATTCTTATTTGCTAGTATTCTTCATGATTATAATTGTATATTGTTATGTGATTTGTCCTTAATCAATTGATGAATTCAAGAATTTTCGATTTCTCTCAAATCACTTATGATTTTAAATCCTTTTGGTGTTATTCATACATTATGCATCGCGATCATAAACCCTCTTGAATCATTTTGATGTCCTATCTAAAGCCACGAAACCTAATCAAAATTGTTACCTTACGGCGTGAAGTTACAGACCGATGGATGCCGATCCGGGTCAAGCCAACTATTCCAAAATTTATTATTATTTTGTCTATCAATTATTAATTATTATTTTGATCAATTTGGCATAAATTTTGGAATTATTTTGACAATTATATATATTTTATATGTTATTATTCGGGGATAATGTGTTTTCTAAAACATCATTTTCTCGTGAATTTCTTACTCTTTATGACATTTTTGAGAAAAATATAATTTCTCTTGTACCCAAAATATTCGGAAGATTTGATTTATTCTATACCCTTAAAATTTGGTGTTTATATTACTTTATGAAATCTCTTAATATTTGATGTAAATTAATATTAGAATCATATACTCTTTTGAATCATATATTCTCTATATTTGAGTCTAATATATTCTATATGAAAATACTTTTTCTAGTAATGACACTTACGAAAAACATTCTTTTAAAGTGTTATGATTATGAAAATTCTTAAGACTCAATTTTGTATATTCTTGCATCAAATATTCTATATACTATAATTTGGAATTTGTCGATACCCTCATTTATTTATTCTGTCAAGAATAATTTGACTATTATAGTATATATTCTTAATGTGTGGGTTTCAAAATTTTGTACGATTCTTAAAAAGTTTGTACAATTAAGTTGAGAATATTTTCTTTCAAAATCATATATGTTCTCAATATTTGAGCCTAAACTATTTTTTTTTTTTTAAATTCTTTCTTGTATTAGTAACATTAACTATCTACTCAATTTAAATGTTACTATTGTGTATTTATAGAAGGCTCAATTTTATTAGTTTTAATGCCAAATATAATTAATTTAAATTTTACGATTTTAAATATTCTTGGCATTATAAATATTCTAATATAATATATTCTTTAATTCATAGTGTCTTAGCATAAAGATCCAAGGTTTACTAATTCATCATTCTTTTGGCAACATATTTAAACTCTTTTGGTGACATATTTAAACTTACACTTTTGTCTTTGATTCTTGTCGCAAATTGATTTAAAGGGTCCTAATAATATTTTATTTTCAAAATGAGTATAGTGAGTTGTATATTATATATGTCATTTATATTAATTGAATCTAAATTTAACATATTTCTCTTTAATATACATTCTTATAGTTTATACTATACTCTCTAACTCAGACCTGTAATTTATTACTCTAAATTTTGTGGCCAACACTTTTAACTATCTAATTATGCGTCTTGTTGCAATTAAATGTTTGGATCATAATAATTTTAAATTATACATAGTGAATAATGCATTGTTGCATTTTTATGTTAAAATCCTAATTATGAATTAAAATTTGCACACTTCTTTATTGTTTATCCGTTAAATATTATCAAAACAACATATTTAAAATTCAGGCAATTTTAAATCATCCTTACAACTGAACACTTATATAAATCATATATGTTTAGTTACAATGACTTATTCTCTATTCATGATTATTTTGAGATGACTATATTATAAGATATTCTCGTAAAGTCAGCAAAAGTCATTGACTCTAAGTATAAGGATGAATGTCACACACTGCGAGGTAAGTCATGATTTAATTATTTTATCCTCTTTTGACTTATCGCATATTATTGCACATATGAAAACATTTATTCATTCTTCTCTTTTGTTGTGCAATTATGATATCCTATGTAGAAGTGAAATCCTTTTTTTTTTCCATAGTATTCTAAATAGAACTCTATAATTATTATAAATTTTTACTATAATACTCCATTTTGTATTTATATTCTAATTCTAATTTATAACGGGAGTATTGAAAAAAGAAAAATGTAAGAGTTCTACTTTGAATAAAATAGAAAACTAATTGACACACTTCTATTCTAAATAATAAAAAATAAAAAAAAACTCTCGTTATTATACTATTTCATATAAATAAATTCTAAATTTATATTTATGATATGCTAATTTAAAATATTGTTAAGCACGTCATTCTATTATTTGAATATGACCGAAGTTGAGTAAATTAGTAAATTAAATACAGTTGTTTATGCATGATATTATTTTATCATATTCTTTTAAGCATAAACATTATTGATTTGTATAATTGTAATCTCACCTATCGTGGATGCAATTATGCAAATTTTGTTAAATAAATTAGCATTATATTGGTGACAGTCATACCCTATCGGTGTGTTGTTATTAATATAATTGCTATTATTCAATGTACCTTAATTTTTATACTTATGTCAAATATAATTAGAGTACCCTGTCAATATTTAATTTAAGACATAAGAATTGTGATGATATAGTTCTTACTTATTATCCTTAAGTTCCTTGAATGGGGTTACAATAAGTAAGTTACTTTGTTAAAAGTCATGTAGAAAACTATATAGATTTTGCAATCCAATATTATTCTAATTTTAAATTAAATTTCTACTTATATGTTATTTCTATATATATAAATATTTTGGATTGCTAGTATCCCTTTGCTATGTGAGTGATGAACATACCCCATCGGTATGACATGACTTAACATATCATTTTGTGATAGAGAAATAGTTGAATGGTTTATTTAAAATATCTTTCAAATTTTTAATTCAACTATCATTATCTATTCTCTATCAAGTTATCAAGTGGGAGAATCTTTGCTATGTATTGTGTAACGTGATGGACATACCCTATCGGTATGACATTACTTAACATAATCATCCTTTTGTGGGTAAGAAAAATACGTTATTAGTATCATTCTCCACCAAGTGGAGAAAATATCATTATACAACAAGCAAGGAAAATTATATATGTCAATTAACTATATCTCTTAGACAAATATATGTATTTGTTTCATAACTCTAGATATAAAATTATTGTAGAGACTTATATTGAAGATATTAATTATATTATTTTCTCAAAATTTATTATACACTTCCATATCCTTGTGTATTATTGTAAACTTATTTTGTAAAAGCAATACGTCAACTAAAATTCTTAAAAACTTCATTGAGAAATATTTATTTATACCATTATTCTGAATAATTATAAATGATATACTTGGGATATTTAATTTTACCATTTTCACTGTATTTTGACATATTTTATGCTATTGCTATTCTTTAATACTGATGGAAGTTTATGACTATTTTCTCTTATATCCTCAATAATAATAAAGTATAAGTCTCGTGTATTTCCGCTGCGTGTAACCTAATTTTTTTTTTCTTTCTCAAATGTGTGGAAGTATAATTGTAGCATTTGAGATTTGAGTGAGTTACTAAAATTGTATATAGAGTCTCACATCCTATGATTATTTAATATTAGAGACTTAACTATATATTCTCACATCCTGTTTTATAAAACTAGAGACTTAATCTCACTCATATGATGATAAACCTTTTGTATAATCATCATACTATATCATATAAAGGTTACTATATTTATAAAATTCTTTGAAATTTTAATTCTGAAAAGGAGATTTTGTGTTATAAAATTCTTAAATGAAAATTTACATTCTCCTTAATTTTAAATGCAGAATATGTGGTTAACTACGAAACCCAATTCTTAATAATGTCTTCCATTAATAAATACATAGGGTTTTCATACTATAATTGAGTTACCATTTGTGTTAATAATTCTGCTATACTCATGTGCAAAATACGTGGTTGAGTTCATGAAACTCTACTAGTTAAAATTACATAACCACTTATATTGATGATCTTGCACTAGTAATCAGGTATCCCACTGTTGAATTGAATATTACATTTCAAAAATATTTCTATATATCAGTGATCATTAATGAGAATCCCACTTACTCTTGTTTATATATGCGTGGGATCAGTGGGAGTGTGTACACAGCACTAGTATACTATATACTATGAGCTCAAATGAGAAATCTCACTTTTGTTTTTATATATATATATATATATATATATATATATATATATATGCGTGAGATCAAGAGAAATGTGTACACAACATTATATACATACAATTTAAAATTCTCGTCATTGCCATATACTCTTGTGCATACTATAAAATATGGCATAGTTTAAGAGACTTTAAACTTTAGTCTCTTTCTATTATATTGAGATATATATTAAAATTCTTTTAATCTCATCATAATTGGATGCCTAAGTCAATTTTGTTGGAATATGCACAATACTCCTTTTGCATGCAAACATATATTGTGCTTCTCTTTTACCAACATTCCACATTTTATGAGGTCCTAAATAGTAAGTACAATGCATAAAATCAATACTCCTATCGAGTATGATATTGTGTTCTTGAGGTACTTATAAACTGATATAATCATAAATGTTCTTTCATTATTGACATTCTAGTGGCCACATTAATCCACATTTTATTTTCTTTAAACTAGGTGTCTATGTTTATCCAATTTGAAGATTCTTGGATTTCATATTTTCTTATGGATTTTCATAGTCACATTTTTTGCTAAAACTTGGATTAATTGAATGTCGTAGAACATTTATTGATCTTGACTAAATGTAATTACACTTTTAATAGGCTATCCCTATAAGTAATTACTATTATTCAACCTATGTGGGATATATGACTTTTATAATTAAAAACTCCATTGGTAGAACCACTAACCATAGACTTGTATATATGAGTATTGCAACTCATGATGATTTGATTAAGTCTATGATATTTTGAGTTAGTGAGAGTTTGTTATAGCATTTTTAAAATGCTTGGGCCATTCTTTAATGACACATTCTTTTTAATTCAAATGTGTCAATATAAATTCATCATTTGTTAGAAAAGTGAGTCTTTGACCTGTATGATTTGTTTTCCCTATCGGATTCAATCTCTGCAGTAATAAAGTTTACTTCTCTTTCAAATTAGTGCTTTGACCATACATACATTTTAAAATTTAAATTTTATATTCTTTTAGTAATTGAGTATTGTCATCCAAGTGGGAGATTGTTGGATTAATTATATAATTAATCGATTATGGATTGACAATAATCAATTATTATAAGTCAATGTTATAATATAAATTATGGTCTATTGTGTTAAGCACTAATTAGTTGATGAATATGTGTGATAGGGTTATTCTTACTAAATGGACCGTGATGGGTTGGACCATTTAGCTAAGCCCAATGAGAGGTCCCTTCCTTCAGCCGTTTAGCTATTTAAACGTCATCCCATCAGACGGTTAAACATTCTGAACAACACTGTGAAAACTTAAAGCTAAACGGAATGAGGGTAGTTATTCCTCTCATCCTTCTGACAATTATCCTTCGTTATCAAAGGTACACAATTTCTTCCTCCTTCTTCAATACAGTTGATATGCTATTACTTGTATCTAGTGTTCCATGGCTATTTTTAAAACTATTATCATATAAAGCATATGCAATTTGCCCTATATTTGACTTTGTTTTTAAAGCATATTTGACTTTTAGAATTGACAAAATTTAACATCTTACTCAACCTATTAGGCTATTATTTAACAATGCTGTATTGTCATCAAAGTATTGACCAACCAACATTGACTTTGTTTTTAAGGTATTTTTAATCAATCATACGCAATTTCTTCAATACAGTTGATATGCTATTACTTGTATCTAGTGTTCCATGGCTATTTTTAAAACTATTATCATATAAAGCATATGCAATTTGCCCTATATTTGACTTTGTTTTTAAAGCATATTTGACTTTTAGAATTGACAAAATTTAACATCTTACTCAACCTATTAGGCTATTATTTAACAATGCTGTATTGTCATCAAAGTATTGACCAACCAACATTGACTTTGTTTTTAAGGTATTTTTAATCAATCATACGCAATTGAACTCCATGAGGGTACAATACAGCTCTTCAAACTCGATATAAAGGGTATGCAATTGCCCTATGCCAAAATAACATTCCAAGCACTCAATACTATAACCATTCTAATCTCGATGGCTCACGTTTCAAATCTTGTTTTTTTAGCTTCCATTTTCCTTTTCAACTTCATAAACATTCCATTCCTTACAAATGCTATTTCCTCATGCAATGGACCTTGCAAAACTCTCAACGACTGCGATGGTCAACTTATTTGCATCAACGGAAAATGTAACGATGACCCTGATGTTGGGACAAACATATGCACCAAACCTTCACCGCCACCACCAAGTGGCGACAAGTGTAAATCTTCCGGCACCTTAGAGTGCGACGAAGAATCATTCCCTCAATTCAAGTGCTCTCCACCAGTTTCATCTTCCACTCAAGCATTACTCACGTTGAATGATTTCAGTGAGGGTGGAGACGGAGGAGCTCCATCTGAGTGCGATGAGCAGTTCCATAGAAACTCAGAAAGAGTAGTGGCTCTGTCCACTGGGTGGTACAGCGGAGGTTCAAGGTGTGGAAGAATGATTAGAATCACGGCAAGGAATGGGAAAACGGTGACGGTGAAAGTGGTTGATGAGTGTGATTCAGTGAATGGGTGTGATGAGGAACATGCAGGTCAACCACCTTGTCGTAACAATATTGTTGATGGATCTGTAGCTGTGTGGAATGCATTAGGGTTGGATACAGATGTTGGTGTAGAGAAAATTACTTGGTCTATGTCTGGATCTAATGAAGCTTATGAAACATTTATTGCCTAATAAGAACAACCTAATTATTGTTAGGTTCGTCTTTCACCTTTGTTGTGATTTTTTTCTGTAATTTTCTTATTCTTAATTTTCTCTAGTCTTATTTAGGTTCAGGTTGTCTTGTATTCTCTTCTTTGGTAGTGGACCTTTTGGCATGAGATGTTAGTAAATTTCTTTTGGATAAGTGATTTGTTTTATATTTGGTTGAAGTATTTCTTGTATTTTTTTAAGTTGTTTAGTCGAATGAAGACTAACCTAACTAAGGACAATAGAATATATGAGTGAGACAATTTTTCCTAAGATCCAAAAAAGTCTCACAAAGGTTGTGGGGTGTCGTAATCGGTTAAAGTCACACGATATTTGAGTATCAAAGACTCGAGTTTCATGTTTTTAGCTCCATAAACTAAAACGAATATTTTTCATGGAGCATGATCAGAATGGAAAATGAAGCTTGGATCTACAAAACGAGAACGCCAAAAAACAAGTGGAAGCAATGCCAAAGATGAGGTGTTACATACACCTAACAACTCACACGAACATACACTACTCGTTAGTTTAGCCGAATACAACAGTCATGGATAAATTTTGTAGGTCGCAATGTTTGACCTGTACGTAGGATATGATTTTAGAGAGGTCAGTAAATTAAACTTTCATTTACTCACATTTAAATTTATTCTTTATCTTTTCTACTTTTTAATTTATTTATGCTTTCATGAATTTAGTAGTTCTCGAAAAACATAAAACCTTGTACTTATACTCCTTGGAGGAGTCAAGGAATCTGCAGCTGAAGAAAAAAAGTTCATTCCATGGCGTAATTGCAATTGCAATTGCAATTGAGAGCTACTAGCTGAATCTTCAACTAACTTTCAACAACATTAATAATTTTAATGTCATCAAATCTCTAACAAGTATTGGATTATTTTTGGTTAGATATATGTTTAGTCCTGATCAATAATATGTGATATTTCCTAGAATTCAAAACAAATACTACGGCTTTTTCAATGTTAGTAGATTATTGATCAAGTTTATGTTTAGTCATGATAAATTATACTATTATTTGGTTAAATATATGTTTAATCCATGAATAACAGGCTCGAATCTGAAACAATGGGCACTCCTAGAATCTCTCGTTTTTCCTACGGATTTTCCTGCAGAAATAAATCCACAGGTACTCATGAGGATTTTGCTGCGGTTAAAGTTAGCCAGTCGTTCTTCCTGCGGATCCAGGTATCGTAGGAATATCCCCAGGAATTCCTGAGGATTTTGCTGCGGTTAGTGTTAGCCATTCGAATTTCCCTTTGGATACACTTACCGTAGGAACATCCGCAGGTAACTATTGTTTTTGCTGCTGATTTTCCTGCGGAGTTTTGCGTGTGAGGAATTTGTTTACTTTTTATTTTGCTGCTGATTTTTTTTTTGTTTACTTGATCTGCTATGACTGCCGTAATTTATTATCTTTTTCAAGTTTTCTGATATCTGAGACAAAGAAAAGGCCTTCAATAGACTTCAATGAGAAAGATCACAAGGACATAAATCCCATCATGCGTGCTACATTGATTGATTAGCCGGTGGAGGTAATGTTTCTAGATGGTCAATTAGCCATGTGGTTAATTTGAATTTGTAGTACATTGCATTTTGCCTTTTGCTAGAATATGTATACATTCTCTTTGGGAACATGCCTTAATATAGAGATCATTGTGAAACATTTTTGTGTGTGCTAATTATCTATATCTATTTCCAACTACAGGTGACTGAGGACTATAGACTTGTACCTGATACATTGTATTTGACAGTAAACTACATCGATTGATATTTTTCTGGGAATTTGATGAACAAGCAACAATTGCAATTACTTGGAGTTGCTTCTTTGATGATTGCCTCGTAAGGACGCATACAACTTCGTGTTTTCTCTGATAATGTTTTATTTTTAGGCATGAAGTAATAAGAATTCATTTTATTTTGACAGTAAATATGAGGAGATTTGTGCATTTGAGGTGAAGGAATATTATTATATAACTGATAACACATACTTCAAGGATGAGGTCTGTGTTGAATTCTTTGGTTAAACTTGAGGTTATTATACTATTTGAAGCGAAAGGAATGGGAAATACTAGCCATTCCCTATTCATTATTTGGACTTTGAATTGTGTTACTCTTGGTTAGTATAAAATATTTAGCTTACTGTAATGGACATGTGGCATATGGGGAGTCACGGGGAATGATTCAATAGTTATAGGGACCATATTAGATGGTGTTAGTGGAACAAACATGGAGAGGTAAGAGTCATTTTCAATTAGGTATTGGAGGTTCAAATATAAAGAGACGTGTTTTTTTTTAATTTTTTTTTGTTGTATAATTAGTGCATTTGTTAAATATTATATTGTTCTACACTTCTAAGTTGTTCTAATCACTGAAATCTTTTTAATTTTAAATTTGTCATTATGGAATGCATTATTTATGCAATTTCTATGGAATGCATTGAAATGTAACATTCTTTTAAAATAAATTTTTCCATTTCCTGCAGATTTATCAGCGGATTTCTTTGGGTTATTTCCTACCGAAATATCTATGACTATTTTGCAGGAAACCTGATTACGGGTTCCTTAAACACTGACCGAATGTTACCTGCGGATTTATTTTCAAATTTACTGCAGATATACCTTTTCTGCGGATCCTGGAATCCTCAGCAAACATTTATCCTCAAATGTATTACCTGAGAACCTAAATCCTTGGCAAAATCCGCAGGAATAAGGTTTGCTGCGGATTTGTCTCCAAATTCCACAGCTAATTCGGCAGAAATATTGACAGTTTCTGGTAGTGTGGGTTCAGTGTCTGTCTTTTTACTTTTAGACCAAACATTTGAAGTTTATAGGATCATTTTAGACTATATTGGGAGTGTGTTCTATATTTTATTGAGAATAAAATGAGTTAATCTGCCCCTAATAAAAAAATGATTTAAAATGAAGTTATATAGAAAATGAAAATAAAAATTGAAGAAAATCGCGACTCATTCCTAATTCCCCGCATAAAAATCACTAGAAATATAAGGATACACCTTTATTATAAGTTGTTTTTTAGTCAATTTATACTTTAAACTTTGAAATACCATTTCACTCCTTTATTATAAGACTTATTCCAAATTTTATTGAAATAAAGAAGGTTTAAATGCACAACTTAGAAATACCATTTCACTCCTCTGATATGCTCTGATGGTATTATTTGGTGCATCGTGGTTCTAAGACCATCAACAATGGAACTCCTATATTTGAGTGTTTAAGTGGGTCCTACATGTACACGTCATTCATTTTATAAATTTTTAATGTCAATACCTACTAAACACTCAATCTCTCCCGCCCAGCACCGTAACAAAATTACTAATAGGTCCCACTAATAACTCTGTTATTACATTTCTACAATGCTCATTTATTTCATTAGAAAATATTAAATGAAATTTATACATAAAAAATGAAGAGAGATAAGGTTCTTATATAGGCACCATTCTCTATAAGCACCAATAAATATCACTCCACAATAAAGGTGTCTATTTAGCTCAGTGCTAAATAGGTTAAGCACCCATCATTACGGATGGTCTAATGAGATAAGATTCAAAATGCCTATTAAAATTTTAAAGATGGTAAACATGTTTAAACTATATTTTTATTATATTTTGATTATCTTGTTATTTAACTTGTGGGCTTGAGTGTTTCAATTAGTCACCGGTTGAATCAAAAGTGAGTTATGCCATGATCATACAAGGCGATTTACTCAAGCTTGCAAGGCAAGAAATTGATCTCCAAAGCCAAGAGTGTGTTCTCATGCAAGAAAACTTCATGCAAAACATGCACGTACATGTAAATCAAAGGAATACGAATCAAGGACAAAAATATCATCTTAAATATGAATCAAAGATTTGAAATGTTGCATAGAAAATCATGTATTTGACTAGTTTGAATTATAAAATCTGAAATGTCTCCAACCCTATGAAGTGCGATTTTTATAGTCTTGAACTAATTTGGATTATCAACATTGCTATATAAAGCAAACAAAACCATCACGAACGCATAGCGAATTAAATAGCAACCAATGAATCTTGGAATTTTGCATAATTCACGGTAAGTCAATTGGAAAAGGAGGAATTCAATAAGAGTGGCTGGGTTGAATACATAGTCAATTACATTGCTTGAAATAGCAATTTTCTTGGATTATATAATTTAAAATAATTTGCATAATATTTTGGATTATATAGTCTGAACCAGTTGAGAATATGGACGGTCGCTTGGTCAGCAAAACTGACTCATTGAAAATGTGTCTTGGACAGTCCCTCGACTCTATTGACCACATTTTTTGGGTCCCTTGACCGTTACGGTCTATGTTGACTCTTTTCACAAATTCTCCCGATAAAGGTCCACTAAATATTCATAAATTCTCATTCCATCTCACATTCTCTCATTCTCTTTTATAGTAGTGTTCATGATGCCAATGTTCCACCGTTGACATTTCATACAGTAATTGATCTCATCTTGTAGGGATCGTATGGATGGTCAAAGAAAAATGTTCCGTTTTGCAAATTTGTATAATCTATCTTCTTGTGATGCAAATTTAGTTTTACCTCTCCTCTCCCTTCAGAAGATGTGTGAGAGGGTTGATAAACATTTTCCTCATTCACCCTCAATCTTCTTGTACAAAAATCCCTAAAAAGGAGCATGGATTGTATATCCAAATAGAAATATTTTCAAAATAAAATAGAGTGCGTGACAAAATTGTATGGTAAGAAAAGAAATAGTCAAAAAGATATACTAGTTATCTTGCAAGTTGCAACAACAATAACTCCAGTCAAAGTACTCACAATGCTCTGGGTATCTCAATTCAAAGTACTCAAGTATGGCCAGCTGCTTTGCAAGTTGCAACAACAATAACTCCCGTCAAGAATTCATCAATGGACAAAAAAACATTTATGATTAACTAATTTTAGGTCTCTCGTAACTTGCTTGACTTTTTTTGCTGGCTAGTAGCTATAAATATCAGTTGAGTTTTCGTGATTATCTTGATTTTCACTATCTGTTTCAAGTACTATCATGGCTCATCCCAATTCCTCCTCATTAAGATATATATTAAAATTTGTTTGTAATAGATTAATTAAATTAATTAAAATAAAAGTGATTTAATAAAAGTAATTTAAAGATTATTATATTGGTCTTAAACCACAAAATTTATTGTTTATTTAAATTTATAATCAAACAATTGTAACATTTTACTATTTATCATTTTTATGAACAACACCAACATCTTTGGTTTAGAAGGAAACTCCACCATCGAACTGAATGTTTTGAAACATGTCGTGTATTAAACATGGGTGTTCTTTTCCACTGAAATTTAAACATTGACTCGCCATGTTAAGTTCCTTTCACCTAGACTCAACCACGATTGGTAAAACAATAACAATTTTATTAGAATAAAGATAGATTTAATTTGATCTTTCATAATTTTTTTCGACAAAAATGTAGTCTTTGATAAAAAAACAATACAAAAATAACAACTAATATTTTTACAGTACAAATTATTCCCTCTATTATAATGAGTCTTAGACCAAAATGTCATCCGTATAAAATGTTAGAGACTAATTAATTTGAGTATTTTTATGGTAAAATAATACTCGATTATTTGGCTGTAATGAGGATAGAGATCACCTCTTTGATTCTTGTGTTTTTTATGGTAATATTTGGTATTTGATTTGTGGCTAGTGAGGGATCTTTACGGCATCATCTCACAACATATTGACGCGTCTTCATCACTTCTCTGCTTGGAAGGTTTTTCGAAAAATCATTTGTTTGACTTTCAAGATGATTTGGTTAGCACTTGTTTATATGAAAAGAGAGAAACATGTGTATTCTTCAACATAAGGAGGAGTCTATTCATTCCATCGTTGAGCATGTTAAACTTCAAGTGTTTTGGTGGTTTAAATCGAAGTTTGTCTCATTCGATTTTCACTACAATGTTTGAAGGAAGAAAATTTGATGTGTCTCACAACTTTAATTTAATTTTACTCGTCCTCTTTTGTTGGTCCTTGTTTTCTTTCTCCTTTTGAATTGTTTTTTTGATCTTTGGATGTCTTACTGAGCATTTCTTGTGCTAGTTGGCACTTTTTTGTGGTAGTATATTTTATTTAGCCTCTTCAAAAAAAATTGAGTATTTTTTTTAAGAGTTAAATAGGACTATGGAAAATTTGTCTAAGTCCAAATTAAATCTTTACTCGCTTTATTAAGAGCGCCACATGAGAATAAACCATTTTTTAACTCATTTTTCTCTAATTTTTTTGTAAATTAATTTATACTTTGCATTTGACATTTTCTATGCATATCAGAATAGTAAAAAGAAGAAGAATAAGTTTTCACTAATATTTTCTATATATCTAAAAAAAGATAACCAATTACGTTAACAACATCAAAGCATTTCATAGCAGCGTACATTAACCATTTACATGTATTGATCATAAAAAATATTAGATGAAATATCTGTGTTAACATATACTCCTAGAAACAAAATCTAAATGATGAAATGAACTTATCATTTTTTAAATCAAGTGTCTAATCTTCCGTTGACCGATATAATATGGAGGCCGTCTATGAAGTGATATTTACGTATATATAAGGTAAGTCGTCGTCGTTATGAATGGTTCCGTATAGAATAACATGTTGGATTGCAGATTTATTTATTTATGATAGGTGGAGTGGATATTTTTTCCTTGATTGACGATCTTGACTTAGGTTGCTTAAGAGTTAAGACTGGCCAATCAATTTTTTTTATGGAAGTCAATATTTTTAGGGTTAAGAAAGCCAAAGTAACATGTTTGAATTGGTTTCACCATTTTTTAATACTATATTTTTATTTTTATCCCCTTATCCAATGCCCTAAAAAAATGGTTAGCATTTTCATTTTTTTAATATCTATGTAAATAGTTAAAACATATTTTTAGTGGAGCATATTTTTTGAACGATTATTAGTTGAGCATATTTTTTTTTTCTTGGTTAGCGACCTCTAACTTAGGTTGTCTTGAGATTGGCGAGTCAAATTTTCTTCTTTGTATGTTTAAATAAATACTTCATCCATCTTAAAATAATTGTTTCATCTCGTATTTTTATTTTTAGATTGACGAACCAAATTTTCTTTTTAGATGTCTGAGCAAATATAATTGATCATTCTTTTTTTTTTTTTGTGGTAGTCGAGGTTTAAACCCTAAACTTTGCATATATTATGCATCGTGCCTACCATCTGAGCTAAGCTCACAAGGACAATCACTCATTCTTTAACAAAGGTGATTCAATTATGACCTTGTTGTTAAACTTTCGATGTTTTATCTTCTTGTACTTGTCAATTTTTTATGGTTTTTTTATCATGTACAAATTTACACATGTTAAAAAGTTTTAAATAGCAATTTTACATTGAAACTTATATATTTTGTATTAAATATATCATTTTTAATAAATAATTACTCCCTCTATTTCAAAATACATGTCTATTTTAGAGAAATTGCAGTAACCAAGAAACCAAATAAATTTTGTTATTTTTATGAAATTATGTGTGTGTTTTCTATAATACCTTTAATCATTTATTATTTCATTCTATTTTTTCATCTCTCTACAATAAATATGTAAAGGTATTATTGACAAGACAATAATTAATGTTGCATTGAAACTTGAAAGTAACAAGTATTGTGAAACAAAATTATTCTCTAAAATGGACAAGTATTATGAAACGGAGGGAGTATTGTTTTTCAATAAATACTTACTAATTTTAGTTGTTTTAACATGTGTAATAAAGCCTTTTCTTATTGAATCGATATATAAATTGTTTTCTATAAAAAAAAATATTGGTGGAGAGGATTGTTTTTTCTTAGTTGTGATTAGGTGTGAAAATAGGTGACCACACTTAAAAAAAAAACAGACAAGCGCTAAGGTTTTTTTAGAAGTATATTTAGTCGTTTCTTCAAAAAAAATAAACTATAAATGTTATGTCACATGCCATAAAAATGTTCTTTTAGGCATAACAGATTGCTCTACTTAAATAAATAATAATAATATTTTTTATTACTTTTTTGAAGGAGTATTATTTTTTACTTATTTAATTTTTCAAAAAAAAAATCATATTGTATTTTAATATGAAATAGGTTTTTAAACAGATTAATAGACCATATCAAACTTTCAAAAGATCGTATTTAAATCTAAAATATTGACATATGACGTATTACTTGTCTTAATTTTTTTTTTTAAAGATCGGGGCTTCAGTCTTTTAAAGTTTAGGTCGACTCAGCCTATTCTCACATCTAGTTGTCACTCACTAGTCAAATTTTCTTCTTTAAACGTCCAAACAAACGTAATTGTTAATTCTTTAGCTAAGATGACTCTATTATGAACTTGGCGTTAAACTTCTGACGTTTTACCTTCTTGTATTTGTCTATATTCTTATTCTTATTGGATTGATATAAGTTGTTTCCTATAAAAAAATATTGCCTAATTGATATACGTTCTTATTTTACCATATGAGTGTTTGGGTTTAAATAACTCAGGTGTTTCTGAATTCTATTCTATGCATCTTATATTAAAAAATATATATAATACTCACTTTGATGTTAATTTCTGAGAAAAAAATTAAAAATACATTAGGTATGTATTATACCAAATTGAACAATATATAATGCCAATTATTGTTGACACATTTGGTCGGACCTTTAGCGGGCTAGCAACAACGGTGATTTTCTTTATTTATTGTTAGATTATATGTTAATTTTATCATATTTTTCATATGTAAAAATAGGTGATTCCAACCACAAATCCTTATTCAATTGATAAATATTAAAATTACTCAATTGATTATGTGTAAAAATAGTTTGAACTTTGAAGATGCTCCACTTTGCTACTTGCTCTATACAAAATTTAATATAATTTTGTCACCGACACAAGTTAGTCAAACACTAGCAATTTGTTCCAATTTTCAACATAGGATGCTAAATTTTGTTTTTTTAGTTAGGTGTAGTAACTCCTTGATGGGTACAACACAACTTTTGGAACTCTATAAAAGGATATGCAATTGCCCTATCCAAAGTAACACTTCAAGCACACAAAAACTATTCCCACTCTATTCTAATTTCAATGGCTCGCATATCAAATCTTATTTTTCTAGCTTGCATTTTCCTTTTCAACGTTATAAACATTCCATTCCTCACAAATGCTATTTCCTCATGCAATGGACCATGCAACACTCTCAATGATTGTGATGGTCAACTCATTTGCATCAACGGCAAATGCAACGATGACCCCGACATTGGGACCCACATCTGCACCAATCCCTCACCGTCACCACCAAGCGGTGGCGGTGGCACTTGCCAATCCTCCGGCACTTTACAGTGCAAAAAAAAATCATACCCTCAATATAGGTGTTCTCCACCAGTTTCATCCTCCACACAAGCATCACTCACGCTGAACGATTTCAGCGAGGGTGGAGACGGAGGAGGTCCGTCCCAGTGCGATGAGAAGTACCACGACAACTCAGAAAGAGTGGTGGCTTTGTCCACTGGGTGGTACAACGGAGGTTCAAGGTGTGGAAAAATGATTAGAATCACGGCGAGGAATGGGAGGAGTGTGACTGCGAAAGTGGTGGACCAGTGTGATTCGGTGAATGGATGTGATAAGGAACACGCAGGTCAGCCACCTTGTCATAATAATATTGTGGATGGATCTGAAGCTGTGTGGAATGCATTAGGGTTGAATACAGATGATGGTGTAGTGCCAGTTACATGGTCTATGGCTTAAAAAATACTCAAGTATAAGGAACATGTAATGGCTAATTAATAATAACGATAAGCTTAATTTACATAAAGCTTGCGTGTGTTGTTCAATATTTTCATTTAAGTAAATAAAGAGGATGCACTTAATGACTTCAACAATCGTACTATTGTTTAATCGCATTTATCTCTTTTCGGGCTGGAAAACACGTTGATTGTTGGGAGTAAGTTTAGGAAGACTTTTAATTACAAGGGTTTCGTTGTGATCTTGATGTGGTCATTTCTTCATGATGTTAAGCACCCTTTCTAAAAGAAAATATCTTTTTTAAAATATCTATAAAATGAAGGAGATAGCATGGTCAATATAAAGACCCAGACTTACCTTACATCTACATAAATGCAAAATTTCAAAATCGGTAAAATCTACGAAAAAACACACACACACACACACACATATATATATATATATATATATAGTCTTTATTATCGATCACATACAACATTTATAATGAATAATGAATATAAAATGTTGATTTTAATTTGTAATAATGACCGGATGATATACATGTTATCGCAAATGGTTTGAAATAACATATAATGTTTTTTATATGATCAATATATGTTAACCCACTTATACGCTGTTATGAAATGCTTTGATTTTTTTTTCCTTTTTTTTTGGGGGGTGATGCTTTGATATACGATAGAATATCCTATTTGATAATATACATATATAAAACATCAATGAAGACTATTTTGACAGGCATGGAAAATGCAAAATGCAAAGTATATATGATTTAAGTCTTTTTTTTTTTGTTGAAAAATAATCAATCTCATGTAGCGCTCTTCAAAATTGTTGTATTTAGTTGATATAACTCAGTATCTTGTATCATAATCATGACGCAATATAATTTATAGTTTTACAATTCACCATAAACAGAATTCTTTTCATCCTCTCTATTCTCATTACAGAACATAACATTTTGAACTCTCTCTTTCTCTCATCAGTGAGTGTAAGCTAGGAGCTTGCACCAACAAATTGGTATCGCGAGCCTTTTGGTTCTTGTGTGTATAGATCACAGATTCAAGGTAGATTTCACATTTGATTGCAATGAGGAATGGTGGTAATGGAATCCCCTATTCACTTCCAATTCTTGATGGAAAGAATTGGGAAAGATAGCATAAACAAATGAAATCTTTGTTTGGCCTTCAAGATACTCTCGAGGTTGTTACCAATGGTGTCGCAGATCTTGCAAAAAATGCAACTGAAACTCAACGGGTTCTTCACAAGGATTTGATGAATAAGGACTGCAAGGTGTCATTTTGCATTCAATTTGCGGTGGATAATACAAATTTTGACATAATTGCTCATGTTGAGTCAGCAAAAGAGGCATGGTATATTCTTGTCAAGTATTACGGAGGAAATGACAAGGTTAAGAGTGTAAAGTTGCAATCTTTGCGCAGGCAGTATGAGTTGCTGCATATGGGAGATTTTGAGAAGATAGCATTGTATGTGCCCAAGATTCAAAATCTTGTTCATTTGATGAAAAATTATGGTGAAATTATAACAGAGAATATGGTGATTGAGAAGGTTATGAGAACCTTGACTCCTAACTTTGATCATGTTATTGTTGTTATTCAAGAGTCTGGGAATGTTCCTACTATGAAGATAGAAGATTTGGTAGGATCCTTATAAGCCCATGAATTGAAGATAATTGAAAGAAATGGTGTTCATGAATCAATTTAAGCTCTACAAGCTCAGACATGGAAGAAGAATGGTGGCTCTGAAAAGTCCAAAGGCAAGTTTGATAACAACGAGAACAAGAAATTGCCATGGTCAAACTCACATAAGCGTAAGAATGGTGAGAATCATGAATCCTCTAAGAGAGGAGGAGGAAACTCAAATCATAAAGATAGTAGTAAGAGATTCCAAGATAGGAAATATGTGCAGTGCTATAACTGTGAGAACTGGGGTCATATGGTAAAGGATTGTTGGTACAACAAAAGCAAAAAAGTTGCTAAAGATAATGATGATGATGAAGTCAAGATGGCACAAGAGAATTTTGATGGTGAACCTCTAGTTCTGATTGAAGCAGTTTCAGAAGATTTCTCTGATTCTGAAACCTGGTTCTTAGACACAGGTTGCTCCAATCACATGATTGGTCATAAGGTATGGATAATCATGTTTGATGATACAAGAATAATCAAGATAAGGCTAGAAAATAGCAGATCATTACAAATAGAAGGAGCGGGAAATATGGTCATCAGAAGAAGTAATGGCAGTTCTGCAATCATTGAAGATGTATTGTATGTTCCAGGTATGAAGTGCAACTCATTAAGTGTTGGTCAGCTTATTGAGAAAGGATTTTCAATAACAATGAAGAATGAGATCCTTGAATTGTTTGATGCAAGTAATAAGATAGTTGTAAGATCCCCTTTATCAAAGAATAAAACCTTCAAGACTTTGATTAGCTCCACAAAAGTTCAATGTTTGCAAACTATGGTTGAGCACAAGCAAAGTTGGCTATAACACTTAATGTTTGGCCACTTGAATTTCAGATCCATTAATCAATTAATGTCACAAGATATGATGATCGATTTACCAAAGTTTTAAATGCCTGAGAAGCTATGTGAATGATGTTTGGTGGGAAAGCAACCAAGGAATGCTTTCAAATCTTACTTACCAATGAGGTTATCCTGTGTATTAGAGGTTGTTCATTCGTACAGTTGTGGACCCTTTGAGGATCACACTATTAGAGGAAATAGATATTTTATATCCTTTGTTAATGAGCATAGCAGAAAGCTTTGGGTGTATTGGATCAAACACAAAGATGAAGTGTTTGATGTGTTCAAAAAATTCAAAACACTAGTTGAGAATCAAAGTGAAAAGAAGATTAATATTTTCAGAACATGTGGTAGGGGTTAGTATACCTCCAGAATGTTTGAAGAATTTTGTGTAAATCATGGGATTGATCATGAAGTTACATCTCCTTACACTCCTCAGCACAATGGTATAGCTTAACGAAGGAATATAAGCATTTTGGATATGGCCAGATGCATGTTGAAACAAATGAACATGCAAAACTCACTATGGGGAGAAGCAGTCAAAACTACTGCATATGTGATGAATAAGTTTCCAACAAA
This sequence comes from Medicago arabica, assembly GCA_946800305.1. Lineage (NCBI taxonomy): Eukaryota > Viridiplantae > Streptophyta > Magnoliopsida > Fabales > Fabaceae > Medicago > Medicago arabica. The sequence goes on along the minus strand of OX326971.1, from coordinate 52,373,278 downwards.
GAGATCGAAGAATAAAGTTCCAGAAGAAGTATGGAGTGGTAAGAAACCATTTGTCAATCATCTTAGAGTTTTTGGCTCAATATGTTACAAGAATATTCCTGATGCTAGAAGGGAGAAATTAGATGATAAGTGTAAAGAAATGATACTTGTTGGCTATCACAAGACTGGATATTATAGATTTCACAATCCTATCAGTAGGACAATTATGATTAGCAGAGACGTAATTATTGATGAGAATGAATCATGAAATTGAACATCTAATATCACAACTAGAAAGTCTTTGATGAATTCGTTGATAGATGAGTTAGAAAATGAGGAAGTAGATGGAATTCTGGATGAAAATATAGTTAAGAATGTTTAGAATATAGTTGAGAGTGTTCATATCACAGTTGAGAATGTTCAGAATGACAAACTCAAAGAACAAGAGTAGCTCTAGCTAGACTGCAAGATTGTGAAATAATATATGATAGTGAAGTCACTAGAGATGGAGATTTGGTTCACTTTGAATTGCTAGCAGATGTTGAATTAATTAACCACAATAAAGCTTTGAAGAATGAAGCATGGAAATCTACAATGACAGAAGAACTAGCATCTATTGAAATGAACAATACATGAAAACTTGTCAAACTTCCAGCAAACAAGAAGGCAATTGAAGTCAAATGGGTGTCTAAGTTGAAGCATAACCATGATGATTCAATTGCTAAACATAAATCCATATAAGTTGCTAGAGGATTCCTTCAAATTGCAGGTCTTAACTATTCTGAAGTTTATGCCTAGTTGCAAGGATAAAAACAATGAGGTTAGTAATAGCTCTAGCTTGTAAGAGAAATTGGTCTACATTTCATCTTGATGTAAATTATGCTTTCATGAATGGTCCAATAGATGAAGTTGTATTTGTTATTCAACATTCTGGTTTTTTGATAAAAGGGAAGGAAAATATGGTATACAAACTGCACAAAGCTCTATATGGCCTTAAACAGGAACCAAGAGCTTTGAATAAGAAAATTGGTTCTTATTTGATTGAGTTAGGCTTCACTAAGTGCAAATCAGAATATAGTGTGTATGTGCAAGCAGTTGCATCTGACATAACACTCATATGTCTCTATGTTGATGACTTGTTCATCACTGGTAACAACATCAACAATATGAAGAAGTTAAAGAAATTGATGATGATAGAATTTGAGATTTAGGAAATTTATCTTATTTCTTAGGCATGGAATTTATAATAACTGAGAAAGGTATCATATTGCATCAGAGAAAGTATGTTAGAGAGGTTTTGAAAAAGTTCAGAATGTTGGAATCTAATCATGCAGCATCATCTATTGAAGCAAATTTGAAACTTGAGAAGGGTGGTGCGGAAGATAAGGTTGATGCAACCTTGTTCAAACATATAGTAGGCTCATTAAGGTACATATGTAACAGCAGACCAGACATAGGTTTCTCAGTTTGTTTAGTGAGCAGATAAATGGATGATCTTAGAATTTCTCATATGAAAGTTGCAAGACGAATTCTCAGATATCTAAATGGTACAATCAATTATGGCATTTTATTTCCTACAAGTTCAGATGATAATGATGTATTGATTACTTGTTACTCATAATCAGATTGGTGTGGAGACAAATCTAACAGAATCTGGTGTGGAGACAAATCTAACAGAATCACAACATGTTACTTCTTCAAGGTTTTTCGAGCACCAATTTCATGGTGATTTAGAAAACAACTAGTAGTGGCATTGTGCTCATTTGAGGCAGAGTATATTGCATGCTCTTATGTTGTACGTTAAACTATTTGGATTGAATCTGTGTTGAGTGAGTTGAAGATTCAATTGTTTTGCAACAGGACAACAAGTCAGCAATCAACTTTGCTAAGAATCCAGCTTTACATGGCAGAAGTAAACACACAAAAGCTAGAGTTCATTTCTTGAGGGAGCGGGTTAATCATGGGAAGCTAGAGGTGAAGCACTGCCCAAGTGAATCTCAAATTGCAGACATTCTGACTAAGGGATTGAAGATTGATAGGTTCTTGTCTCTTAGGAAGAAATTAGGAATAATTCAGTTTGATTGATTTGTATGTTTGATGTTTCATAGTTGGATTATGGGAGCATGTTGTGGATAAATCCAACTATGTTTGTTGGTTAGTTAGTTAATAACTAACTAGTTTATAGTTTTATAATTCACCATAAACAAAACTCTTTTCATCTTCTTTATTCTCATTACAGAACAGGACATTATGAACTCTCCCTTTCTCTCATCAGTGAGTGTAAGCTAGGAGCTTGCACCAACATGCTTAATTGCTTATTGTATTGAAATTGTTTTTATCATAACAAATTTAATTATTTTTAATAAAAGATTTAAATAATAGGTTTAATTGGACTTTTAGTCTTTTTATTTCATCAAATACACGAGAATAGTCTTCTTTCTCAAAATTAAACATTATAATCCTTTATTTTCTTGACATATGTTACAATATGATATATACTAAAATATCAAATAAATAATAGCTATTGGATATTTTATATTTTTTACGAAAATTGGAATTTTTTTGATATAGAACACTCATATCCATAAAATGACTTGAATTCTCTTTACGATAAAAAATAGGAAAACTAAATGTTTTCTTTAACGCCTCCTTTTATACGGTGCGAAATTGATAATCTACGTATAAATTAATCAAAATTCTTTGTCTGAATTCATCTTTTCCCCCATAAAATATTGATTTTTTGGGAAAATAAAATGTGATATACTGCCTCAATATTTATTTTAGAAAATAAAAACATTTTTATCCTAGAGTTCATTTTATTTTTTCGTCAAAAATATATGATTTATCGTCAAAATATAAATTTTAATTAAAAAATATTAACTCCATTTTTAAATATATATGTTGCAGTCAATTACTTCACACCTATCAATACATAACTCTGACCATTAATATCTTTGACTATTTATAATAAAAAATTGATATTTTAAAAATATTAATTGAGACAAATCTAAAAACATCTTGTATGTTTTTTTTTAAAGTTGCATCTTATATTTATATCTTTAAAAAACAAAAAGAGCATTGCTAGGTTAGTAATTTGCAATTCGAAGCAGTTCAATTCTTGCTTTCCGTCTACATGGTATTTGTAATGAACAATATTCTCTAAAAAAAATTATCATATATGCTATAATTTGTTTTTATATATTAATAAACAATGATCAAATTAGATTATGTAAATAGTGCATATTGTCAAATTGTGACATGTATTTAAAAATGGGAGTACCACAAGAAATCAATGGATAAGTAAAAACTATAAATAAGGACATCTCAAATTTTAACTGGAAAATCTTCTTCGAGGGAATAAAAACCACAAAACTTAATCCAACCAAAAACTTTCACCATTAAAATAATGGATAGAACCATTGTCTTCCTATTATCTATAGAAATTGACAAAACATCAAAATTACCAACAACGGTGAAACTAACAATAAAGAGAGCAATTCTCTTTACAAACAAATGAGTATTCTAAACAAACAAAGAGACCACAAAACTATCTAACTAACTTAATGACTTAAACAACATAATCATATTTTAGCCAAAAGCATAAGACATTGATCGAACACACTTCAATTCTAACTAATAGTATTATACGTTTTTTTGTTGTTCTGCTTATTATGAACATGTATTGACTTGTTTATTTTAACTAATAAGTACTGGACATTTTTTTTATTATGTACTTGTTTATTGTTTATTATCGTGTTACTTGATGCCAAAATAAACATATATTGTTTCAAATTGATATTTTTAAACTAAAGGGTATAAAAGGAATAAAAAAGTTATAATATGTTACGTTTACTTTCCAAACAATGGAGTGGAAAATTAGCTCCATTATGTCATGAAATATCCAAACAATGGAATGAAATTTTTATTTCATTCCGTTCCATTCCATTCCGTACCATTCCGCTCCATTCCATTCTGTTCCGTTAGTTTTAGGTTATCCAAACAGAGCCTTAGTAATATTATCAATATACCTTAAAATATGAAAAGTTAATATTAAATTTCTATAGACAATGGGTAATTTACAAATTTATTACTCCAATAAATTTTCTTAATATTCGTAATTTTTGTAAAATTAGTCTTGTAAAAAGGGACGGAGGGAGTACATTCTCCGGTCATTATTATAACTAAAAATCAGTATTTTAGATCCATTCGTTATAAATGACGTATGTGGTCTATGATAAAGATCATATATATGTATGTAGATTTATCGTTTTTGAAAATTTGCATTTATGTAGATGTAAGGTAAGTCTTGGTCTTTATATAGACTATGCTAAATTCAGAAGGAAAAAAAATGTCGACAGTGTTATCAAATTGCAGCCGAATTTATTTAAGATTGGTGTGGCGGGTTTATTTTCTTGGTTGATGCCCTCTAACAAAGGGTGTCCTAAGATTGGCGAATCAGATTTTCATTCTTAAGTTAAGCTGCTCTATTATGAATCTGTCATTAACTTTTGAGGTTTCATCTTCTTGTATTTTGTCTACTCTCTCTTTCTAACACACATGTCGTAGTTGATCATTAATATCTTCTTGTATTTTGTCTATTCTCTTTCTTTAGTTATAAAAAGTTGATTTTAAAAATATATATGGAAACAAATTGAATATCATCTAATATATTAACATTTGTATTTATATATTATTAAAAAAATTAGTTAAATTAAGTTTTGTCCTATTTATGTTAATGAGTATTATTATTTTTATTGAATTGATAAAAAAATGTTTTCTTTAACTAAATTGGCTAAAAAATATGTATTTAATTGTTTTTAACAACACAATGACGACTCTCGATCACTTCTTGATAATATTAAACTTTATATTTTATGGTGGCTGAAGGCGAATAAGTCGAATTTTTCTTTTGATTATCATGTTTGGTGGTCTTTGTCGTCCCTCTACATGGGGTATTCTTTTTGGTAGATGGGGCTCATGTTTCTTTTTGTTTATATTTTGTTTGTTGATTTGACTCATTGTATTGTTCTTCTTTAAGTACATCTCGTATGTTAACCGAAATGATTTATTGTTTTATATATTGCGTTTGGCTTCTTAAAAAAATACTATTATTTTACTATAGGTGTTTGGGTTAAAATAGCTTGTGTATTTTTTTCTTAACGGAACAATAATTCAATAATTATTTTTTAGAAACAATGGAGAAAAGCTCAATAATATTTGACCACCCTTAAAATTGGAAGAAGTGCAAGGTTTACTCGGATCAACCAAAAAACAAGATTACCTAAAAAAAGACTAGACAACTTAGTGGATAATGACAACTAATATTCTTGAATTTGTTTAGATTGTTCTAATGGTATTGACTTGGGATTTGGAAGTACATTCATCATCAAGTTCTCAAACTCGATTATCTTCGATGTCAATTTAAGTAAACTAATTTATCTTCTTAAAAAAAATTATTCTTCTTATCTAGAAGCCATCTCCATGATGCATCAACAACCTGTGATTTCTTTGAGAAGATAATACTATTTCTAGCCTCCCAAAATTTTCAAACTCAAAAAGAGAGAATGGTTTCATGTAGAATCACTTTGTTTTTGACCCACTTGAAAATATTGTATCAAACATCGCAGACGAAATCACTATTACCAAAAAGATCATATCTTCTTCTTCTTCTTCGTACTTTCTTGAAGACCATGCACAATTCGCGGCTCGGCGCTTTTTGATAGATTTGCACGAGTTGGATTTATTTTATGGAATACTTGGAAGTGATTATTTTTCTCTTGTATAACATGACAAAAAAATCTTATAGTTTGAAATTCTTTCAAAAAAAAAATCTTATAGTTTTAAATGAATTAAGTATAATTAAAAGACTCGCAAAAACTAGTCAAACTTGCAATTTGTTCCAATTTTCAAAATTAGATGCTCAATTTGTATTCAAGTTTTTAGATATAATAACTCCACGGTGGGTGCAATACAACATTTGAGACTCTATATATATGGACATGCAATTGCCCAATATATGTCAAAGTTACACTTCAAAGCTAAAGCACACATAAACTACTCACTCTCTATTCTAATCTCAATGGCTCAGATATCAAATCTTGTTTTTTTAGCTTCCATTTTCGTTTTTAATATCATAAACGGTCCATTCCTCACAAATGCTATTTCCTCATGCAATGGACCTTGTAGAACTCTCAATGACTGCGCTGGTCAACTCATTTGCATCAATGGCAAATGCAACGATGACCCCGACATTGGGACCCACATCTGCTCCCAACCATCACCTTCACCACCACCACCAAGCGGGGGTGGTGGGACTTGCCGATCCACCAGCAACTTACAGTGCGACGGAAAATCATACCCTCAATATAGGTGTTCTCCACCCGTTGTAGCCTCCGGCACACAAGCATTACTCACTTTGAACGATTTTAGCGAAGGTAACATATATAACCAACTATCAAGTAATCATAACTAACTTGTATTTGTAACTACCGTAAACAATATTCAACTAATTAATTTTAACAAATTTCAAACTATCTTTAACAGGAGGAGACGGAGGAGGTGCTTCTCAGTGCGATGAGGTATTCCATAGCAACTCAGAAAGAGTGGTGGCGTTGTCGACTGGATGGTACAGCGGAGGTACAAGGTGTGGAAAATTAATTAGAATTAGAGCATCAAACGGAAGGACTGTGACGGCGAAAGTGGTTGACCAATGTGATTCAGTGAATGGATGTGATGATGAACATGCAGGTCAGCCACCTTGCCGTAACAATATTGTGGATGGATCTGCAGCTGTGTGGGATGAATTACGGTTGAATAAAGATGATGGTGTAGTACCAGTTACCTGGACCATGGTTTGAAAGAATACTTAAGTATATGGAACATGCAATAACTAATATAATTAATAAGACTAAGCTTAATTTGCATAAGGTAAAATTAAGCTCGTGTGGGTTGTTTCGTCATTTCGTTGGTCTTTTGTTTTTCTATTGTACGTGTAAATGTAGATGATGGGAATGCTCATTATGAGTGAACATTCTTTGATATCTACTTTTATTTTTAATTAAATAAAGAGGGTGTGTGTAATTTATGACTTCAACTATTGTTTAATCGCATTTCATTTTATAGATATTTTGAAATGAGATTATTTTCTTGGAAATTAATATAAAGTGTGATATAATGGTGTGATTTGTTTAGCAATTAATCTTTTAAAAATTATTTTTTATCAACAAAATCAACTTTGTAAAATAGAATATACGAGATATATTATTTGAGATGGATATGTTAAGAAGAGGTACGTAGCCAAATATTCTTTATTATTCACATATTTTTATGTTTAAAATATACGAGATACATAAGTCAATTCAACTATTTTCTTTATTATTCACATATTTTTATGTTTAAAATATTCGAATTGATCAATATCATGTGACTTATATCACACAAGTGCGACCCCAGGAATCCAAATATATCTTAATCTTAACTAATTAATTTTACCTTGAGTCGAAAATAAAAACTAATTAACTTTTCCCTATTTAATTCGAAAAAGAAGCAAATACTAAAGTAGGAACGAATCCAATGGTCTTCAATTTCTTGTTCTAAAAAACTACCATATGAAATAGATGTATACGTGGTCTTTTTTATCGTCCCTAGCAAAGATAAAACATGATTGAAAAAAACGTTGAGTTCTTTCTTTCGATAGGGTATTATGATAGACAGTTGTTTGTTGAGATTCGAACTTTAAATTCTCTATTTAAGTAAACTTTTAATTCCTATAAAAATATAAATTTTTTGGTTTAATACCTCTAAAATAATTTCTCTTCTTTTAATCTCAACAAAAAAATTCATCTTCACTTTCCGTCCTTCATTTTGTAAAATAAGTTAAACTTGTTTAACAAAAAATGAATTAAATATAAACTTTTCCGAACACACCTTTCAATAAAATTAACAACGTTTTCCTTAAGAAAAATTAACAAGGATTCTTTCAAAAATAAAATAAAATTGACAACCAACTTAAAGATTTGTGAGGATTAAATTTTTAACAAAATTAGTTTTCAACTATCACTTTTGTTTATTTCATTCCGAATGAAGTATTAATTAAGAGTTTATTTAAAAATGATAATCAATAAATATATCTTTTTTGGGTGTAAATCGGGTATCCTCTGCGTGCAAATGTGGAAACTAATCCCTCGAATATTGTAGGATCTACATGGGCGGCAAGCTCTCCCTAAGAGTTTTAAAGCTGATGCATACCCAATGCTAGATTCGAACTCAAGACCTTGGTTAAGTTAAAAGAGACTCGTTTCATTTCATCTAAACGCTCTTGGGTAATCAATAAATATATATATATAGTGAGTGATGTGTTCTGATGACAGTCCGTCATTTCATATTTTTAGAGTCTTTTTATGATATTTTTGAGTTCACAAGCAAGCTTATACAGCAAGGAAAGCAAGAAAAATAGAAGATTTTGAAGAAACATTTGTGTTGATGTTTATATTGAGTCTGGAGCATTTTTAGACAACTTGGAGGTGCGAAAAGCAAGAAAGTACAAAAAGTTGGAGTTTGCCACTGCCACTAAAATCGTGACACGCTTTCAAAAATCGTGACACGGTTGCAAAACCGTGTCACGTTTTCAAAAATCGTGACACGTTTTTGACAGCACCAGAATGGGAAAATTGCCTATTTAAGCTGAAGGCAAGGCTGAAAACAAGGGTTACGAATTGGAGAGAGCAAAGTGCGATTTTGAGACCTAAAGACGGCTAGGAGGACGAATTCTTCAACCTTCTATCAGTTCATGTATGTTTTGATTCCATTATTGATTATGCTATTTGTAAACTCGATTATGAGTAGCTAAATCTCTTAGAGATTAGGTCTGAGATGAATCTTTGTAACCCTAATTGATACATGTTGATGTGAAACTCTATTTATTGTGAATGACAAACTAGTTTTTTATTCAATTCAATTGTTCTTAATGTTTTTTATATCCTGATCAAATATAAACATGATTTAGTGAGAATGAATGACTACTGACCCTAGCTTTCAACTTAGACAGAATTGAGTTGTTCTAATAAACATGGTTAGTCTAGGAATGGATAATCGTTTATTAGTGATAATAGGTTAACGTTCATAAAACCTTCAAAGATTATTAGACCACCTAAGGAATTAGGGGTTGTAGTTTGAGAAGAGGGTCCTAAGTCAAGGGATTGATTAGGGCTATTTTGTTAACTATCGTGGGACTAGAAAATCATTCATAAGAATAGGTGCAGTATACCAATTAGGGGAACTTAGATGATTCAAAAGACCTGATCTCATCTCTCTTCATATTTTCTAACCAAATCTATATTTGCTAACGGAATCTATATTTTCTAACCGAATCTATATTTTCCGACTGAATCTATATTTTCGAACAGAATCTTTATTTTATGTTCTTTAATTTTATGTAATCAAATCAAATCTACTGCCTAGGGCAAACAAAATAATTTATACATCCTAAATATTTATTTTATTTCTAAATTGAGATTAACACACAGTCTTCGTAGATACGAACTTATTTTATTACTTCGATAGCTTTTGGTACACTTGCCAAAATTCTATCATGTTCCTTAAAAAATAAAATCTAGTGATATATATGCAAGGAATGTAAAAACTTATACTTAAAACAAATTTTTAATTAAATAAACGTTTATTTTCAAATTTTCTACTTTTACCACTAGCACCACTGTTACAAGTCTACAACCACACTATCCAACAAAAGGTCTACAACCACTACAAGTATTATACCACCACCACTATGATCACTACCGGTCTACTACTACCAGAATGCACATAAACCTAAAAAAGATGGTCTATAATAATGCGCATCACTCAAAAGTGACTCATACAATTGCTACAAAAAAAGTCAAACAAGACAATAACATTATGTTGTACTACTCTCTTATATGCAATCTAGGATATATACTTACATTTTATCTTTCAAAAAAATGTATACTTACATTTGAACCATTCGATCGTGATTTTCAGAATGTGGATCAATCATAAAACTATCAAATTTTCCAAAACGTCACTTTACTTGAGAGAAATATTTGACTTTAGTCATATTATTAGTTTTAAAATCGCATATAAAAGTTACTATATATATAAAAGGATGATGGACAAAAGCTCAACTATTCAATCTTAGCAAACAATTCAGAGTCCATTTGTTACGGATTTTGTTTAACCGGTTAATTTTTATGAAACCATTAATTTTTAATTTTTACTTAATTATATTTGATCTTAAAAAAACTTAGCCAAATTTTTGTTTATAATTTAGTTTAAAGTGTTATCAAATGAGGAAACACTCCATCTTACTTTACTTTTTTGTTACCATATGTTATAAGGATGAAGTTTCTACCGTCGTTTAGTGGTAACCTCCGTCCATGAATATGTTGGACACATTTTAAGATGGTTGTTCACTCCATCTCAATTTAAGTGTGTAGTAAGTAGGAAATTTCTATCTGAATCTAGTTTATTAGTTGTATTTATAGATTAATTAAATTCATATAAAGAAAAAAATTCACCATATAATGGTTCTCTTCTCTCTCAACTATTCAGGTGGGTACAGTTCAGGTTTTTAAACTCTATATAAGGATAAGAACTTGCTCTATGCCAAAATCATAGCGCAAGCATAAAAAAATCACCCACGCTCTCTCTACTATACTCTCAATGACTCTCATATCAAATATTGTTTTTCTAGCTTCCATTTTCCTTTTCAACATTACAAACCTTCCTTTCCTCACCAACGCTCTTTCCTCGTGCAACGGAGGATGCAACGATCTCAACGACTGTTATGGTCAACTCATCTGCATCAATGGCAGATGTAACGATGACCCTGATATTGGGAGCCACATCTGCAGTGGAAGAACCATTAATCCACCGGCCGGTGGCAACTGCCAATCCTCCGGTAACCTTCAATGTGACGGCCATTCACACCCTCAATACCAGTGCTCTCCACGAGTTTCATCCTCCACACAAGCATTACTCACGTGGAATGATTTCAGCGAGGGTGGAGACGGAGGAGGTCCGTCAGAGTGCTACGGCAAATACCAGAACAATGAGGAAAATATTGTGGCGTTGTCTACCGGGTGGTATAACGGAGGTTCAAGATGTGGACAAATGGTTAGAATCACGGCGAGGAATGGGAGGAGTGTGACGGCGAAAGTGGTGGATGAATGTGATTCAGTGAATGGTTGTGATGAGGAGCATGCATGGCAACCACCTTGTCGTAACAATATTGTGGATGGATCTGTAGCAGTGTGGAATGCATTAGGGTTGAATACAGATGATGGCGTAGTACCAGTTACATGGTCTATGGCTTGAAAGAATACTAAGTATATGGAACACGTAATATGACTAATTAATAAGAATAAGCTTAATTTCCATAAGGTTAAATTAAGCTTGCTAGGGTTGTTTCTTTATTTCGGTGTTGCTTTCTATTGTAAGTGCAATATATCATGATGAATGGCTTGGGAATGCTCATTATGGATGAGCATTTTTTTTTTATATCTGCTATTTGATTAAGTAAATAAAGAGGTTGTTTATTTCAATTTTGTATTTAAAAAAATTAACTTGCATGCATTTTTTTTGTTTTCTCTCGTTTTTTCTCAGCCTAATGTAATTACATTCGAGAATTACGTGATACTATACGTGAACACTTGGTTCTCTGGGTGAACACTTTACTCTATTTGATAGAGCCAATTTTTCTGTCTATGGATCTTCGGCTTTAAGTATGTCTACGGTCGACCCTCTTGTAGTATGTGTGAATCTCTTGTGTGGTCACAAGAATTTTAGACACACTCATAAAAATGGAAAAGAATAGGATTAAATATATAATGAGTAATTTTTAGGTAATTATATTATATGTATTTTTATGTGTGTCCAAATATTATGTTTTAAGATTTGTCAAAAAAAATATTATGTTTAAAGAATTGAGTCTATTTAAGTTTTTCGTAGTATGATCAACTCTTAAATGGGCACAAGGATTTGAACCTTGTATTTGGTCACACAAACATTAAAAAAAAATAAAAGTAGAAAAAAATAATAATTAAATAATCATTAACTCTCAACTAATTATAACATGTTCATTTAAATTCTTGTGTGTCCACCTAAGAATTATTCTCATCAAAGGTATTATAGTTTTTATTTTTATTTTTTTTAATTAACTCACCTTATAACTTCAAAGTGGAAAGCTTTTGAAAATCTGAATTTAAAGTAAATTGTGTGAGCATTTGAAAGTTGAGTTTTCAATACCTTATAACTTCAAGTGGAAAGGTTTGATAAACTGAATTTTTATATATTCTATTAGTAATTTTACTGGCACATAAGTAAAATTGAAAGTTATTTTCACAAAATTATCTCAATTTTATTTATGTGTCAGTGAATTGAATTTGGTTAGTGTGATCATTTAATTATGTTGGGTATTATTTTTTTTATTTTATTTTTTGAGCAAATGTGTATTATTGTCTTAATTATATGGTTGATTGTATACTGTTTTCGTATTTGTAATATTAACTAGTGTGTTAATACGTGCAATGCACAGGTGATAGACCATTATTTTTCAATCTCAAATTGTTTTTTTTTTTTTTATTTATCGATGAAAATTATTTATCCCGTGAATTTTTAAATATGTCTGTAACTTTTTTGCCGCAATAATGACAAATATGTGTCTCATATTATTTATGTTTATTAAAGATAAATATATATCTCGTGTCTTTATGCATAAAAGAAAAATATATTTATGGGTTTTAGATCATCGTCGGTGAAGCGTCGCTCCGACTGTCCTCTCACAGTCTTGGTGTGAGTTGATTATGTTGTGGTCATTAGTTTCATTAAACTTCGTCGTTATCTTTGTACTGCGATCTGGCACAGACGCGGTTATGAGCTAGTTTTTTGTGGTGGATTATGTCAGATCATGAGTTTTTTGATATGGCTTTTGCTATGTTTTTTTGTTTATGTTTTTGACGTTTGTTTTTGTTTTGTTTCGTGGAGATGAAGATGGGTGGTGGTTTTGTTCCGACTCTGTGATTTAGTCTGAAAATCTTGAATCTGGTTTTTTGGATTGAAAATCTGGGTTCTTTAGTTCTAGCGTTGTTTTGTTGGATGCATATCTTGATTCAACATGACTTGTTATATCTTGATGTTGCTCTAAAGGGCTAGGTGTGTAGATGATCCGTGTTGACGGTAGTAGTTGTTTATCGTACCAAAAAGATTTTATCCTACATGGTTGCTTCTTGCGTCGTTGGTGGACTGTGATAGACTTGTGTTGTTTGTTCATCACTTGATCTGGACTTCGGCTGAAGTTTCAAGACCACTGTGAATTTGTGGATTCGGTTCGTAATTGGTTGTTTTGTCTCGAAATGGCATTTATGGCTTACTGATACTTTGAAGGGAGTTGTTGGAACTTGAGTTGTTTGTGTTGGCAGACGATCAATACGCCTATTTAAATGTTTAGAAAGTTCACATTGCGTTTATTTGCAATTCGGTTTCGCACCCCTACGTGGGTTCGTGGATTGTATGTGGTGGTGGTTGTTTAGGGTTATTCTCTTTTATTAACACTTTTGTACTGAAATGTTGAGTTTTGCTTTTGTGATTTACTGGGTCATGTCCTTGCTCCTTAATCTTTTACTTCCTTCTCTTTTTAATTTAATTGTTGAATTTGTGATTGTATTCTTTTTTTCGTATTTGTAATATTAATTGTTGCTTTTGCATTGAATTCATTTCAAATTTGAAAGTTTTCTCTAGTTTGTATTTTTATATAGATTTTTGTAACGGTGTTTATTTTTTGTGCAGGTTTGGTGGATCAAGTATCATTAGTACATAATCATCATGTATTGTGGATCAATTATCTTTTATTTATACTTAATTTCATCTCTGTAAAATACTTTTGTTGATGTTAAAAATACAAAAATTAAATTTGGTATCCACGAGTCAGTTATCATGTTTCATATCTCAAAGTTGGATTTTTTTCAAGAACCAAACATTTCAGTGAAATTAATCTTAAAGATTTAACATTATTGCTAAATTTTATACTTTTGCCACTACCACCACAAAGATAACCACTACCAATATTATACAGCCACCACTATGACCACTACCACAAGTGCATCATATCATATAATACATCATCATCATATTCTCCAATTGTGAATATATTGGTTATGGATGCTCAAGAATTGGATGTCTCCATTTCTCTACCATTGATGTGCTTGCCACGTTGATCCAATATTTTCTATCAAACAAGTCACAAACGTTATCATTGACAAGACATTTTGCAAAGAAAAGATTTTCATTTGTTTGGCTTCCATGAAGGACCAATAAGAAAAGATTTTTCATTTTTTCATTTTTTTTTTCATTGTCCCTTCTTTTCGATACTTTCTCACTTTTTTTTCTCTTCAATTTTTTTTCACTTTCTTTTTTGTTTTTTTTTCAAACTTTGAAATAGAACAAAAAAATATAAATATTTTTTAAAAGGATAGTTAACATCTAATTTAAACCTGAGTTCTGATACCAAATGATAAGAATCGCGGGGCAGTCGGAAGCAAATTAGGAATGTTGAAATATGATGCACATTTCTAAATATTTCTAGAATACATTAGAGAAAACTAGAATAACATAAAGTTGCTACATGTTTCTAGATTGTTCTATTAATGTCTAGGTTAAGTTAAAGCTTATAAACATCTATAATAATCTTGTGTAGATAAGGCAAACAAAGGCCTAGATTATTCTAGTTCTAAAAACATCTACAAGCACCAATAAATAGACTTATATGAAAGCAATTGTATTCAAGTCTTTGAGATATAATGTCAATAATATTGAAGGCTTCACCATATCACATTCTCTCCTCCTACAATAAACTAATTCCTAATGTGTGCTCTCTTGTCTCATGCTACTCAACCACTCCAACACTAGAACCTAAACTATATTTTTTTTCCAATAGTGGTATTAGAGTTGCGTTCGGTCATTAACTGGACGTAGCAAAATATGACCTCATGTCACCAACTAGATATTCTACAACAAGAATTCTATTATCCTACTAAACTAAAAAATCCAATCTATAACTCAAAACAAAAGAAGTACATGTAGCCACAAGGCCCTAATCCGTTTAAGTTCAAACCCAAAACTAAGAAGGCAATAGAGGAGTTCAGGTAGCCTAACAGCCCGATCCTCTAAGTTCAAGGCTCAAGTTGAGACAGAGCACAAGTCCAAGCAATGAATTAAAATGGAGACCTGCGACCTCTGATGCTCCACTTGAGTACAAGCCTAGGAAGAAAAATGTAACTACTAGAGCAAGAATGAGTCTCTGTCAAGAATCTACTACATGAGTGACAAGAAGACTCACAAGCAATTTTGAAGCAGGAATTCTCCCTGTCAGAAATCTTCAACAATGTCGACAAGGAGATTCACATGCAACTAAATAGCAAAAGCGGTTCTTGTTAGATGTCTTTAACAAGACCAACAAGAAAAATTACTAGAGAAACTAAGGAGAAATGGTCCATGTCAGAAGTCTTCAACAAGACTGGCAAGGAGAACAATAACAAATATTATGGCAAAAGGTGGCACAAATTTTCTATCATGGTAGAGGTAACACCTGTCAAATTGATCAACTATGAAGAGTATCAATGCATGAGGAGATGATAGCAAAAATCCATGTTTGAGCAACTAAGTACTACATTTGAAGTTTTAGAAATATGCATCAAGGAATAATCTTGAAATATGATGTACATTTTTAGATATTTCTAGAATACATTAGAGAAAACTAGAATAACATAAAGTTGCTACATGTTTCTAGATTCCTCTTTTATGTCTAAATTAAGATAAAGCCTAGAAACATCTATAATAATCTTGTGTAGATAAGGCAAACAAAGGTCTAGATTATTCTAGTTCTTGAAACATCTACAAGCACCTATAAATAAACTTATATGGGTGCAATTATATTCAAGTCTTTCAGATGCAATGTTAATAATATTAAAAGCTTCGTCATATCATATTCTCTCCTCCTACAATGAACTAATTCCTAATGTGTACCCTCTTATCTCATACTACTCAATCACTCCAACACTAGCTTCTAAACTATATTCTTTCCAACAACATTGTTGGTAGAAAAGGTGAAAAGACTCAAAAAAAAAATGAAGAAATGGAATGGATGGACACCACACTCTTTCTGATATAAGAAAGAATGATAAGTTGGTGGATGAGGATCGCAACAAGAAAATATTTTTTGTTAAGATGAAGGATGGTTCGATCCCAAACCACAAGAGACAAAGCTATCAATACAAATGTGGAAAATTCTACAAAATTCAAGTTCCATATACTTAATGAATTTTTGATTTCATCGTTAAACTAGTTGATTTTAAGAGTCACATCAATGTCCATTTAACAAAATCAAGTTAAAAATTTATTTTGCTTCTGTTTGATTTTTGGTTTTAAAAATACATGTAAGTTGTCTTTGTTTCACCTTTATTTATAATTGTGTCATTTGACATTAAAATACATACTGTATTATATGTATTTATCTCTATCATTCTTATCTTTTATCTTTTACTTCTTACACACAATTTAAATATACACATAAAAATCAAAGAACATCATATTTGACAATAATATTTTAATGTTCAAAAATAATTTATCTTTTATTGATCAGATTAGTAGAAGTATCTAAAAATTGTACAAATGTACGGTTGAAATTCGTTGGGATTGAAAAATCACCAAAATAAAAAACAACAACAAATAAACACATGAAACAACACAAAATTTTTCAAAAAAGAAATGCAACAAATGAACAAAGAAGAGACATGAAATTTGATGTATACATATGTGATAAGGCTGAAAACACATGTAAAAGACTAAAATAATCATCGGTAGTTAACTGTCGAGAAAAAGGGAACTGGCTGCAGTTAACTGTCGAGGAAAACTTCGGCAGTTAACTATCGCCGATTCCCTTTTCCTCGGCAGTTAACTGTCAATGCGTCCTTTATACTGAAACTGAAGAACCAAAAACGTATCTGTTTCATTTTTCTTCCAATTTCTCTCAAATTCTCACCAAAGTCATTTCCACGAATTGCAAGCAAACCATCCCCAAATTATCACAAGTAAGTTGCATTAATCTTTGTAATCATAATGTTAGTTTGTTTAGATTTATTTATTTTTAAAAAAATTAGAATAGTTTGCATGTTGTTAGGGTTAATGTTGAAATTGATATTTTTATAGATTGCATGTGTTGTTAAGATGTTATAGATCAATGTACTTGTTGCCTATGTTGTTTAAATGATGTTTAATAGTAATGTGGTTTTGAATGGTCTTAAATGAAGATAATTTGCATATGTTTGATATTTTGCACACAGTGTTTGACAAAATG
The DNA here is from genome assembly GCA_946800305.1 of Medicago arabica. NCBI lineage: Eukaryota > Viridiplantae > Streptophyta > Magnoliopsida > Fabales > Fabaceae > Medicago > Medicago arabica. Next base: position 52,355,916 of record OX326971.1, on the reverse strand, counting down.
CCTCAATGAAAATTATATTGATTATTTAGTTAGTTTAGGTTATAAAAATGATGTTAAATGTAGTTTGATACAGTGTATATTGAATTAGGTTGAACGTGGTTTTGATTTTCACCGTACGTGAATGTTTATGTTTAGTTTATGTTATGTTTAGATTGAATGTGTTTGATAATACGTTTGATTATTTACGTTTGAGTGTGAATGATAGTGTGTTTGATAATGTTTAGGTTGAATGTTTGATAAAGTGGTTGAATGTGATAGAATATTTATGTTTGGTTTAGTTTAGATTATGTTTAGGTTTAATGTGTTTGATTATTTATGTATGTGTTGAATGATGTTAATTTTTGAAATTTTTGTGTAGATATTTCTGATCAGGACCAGGGGCAGCCGATTGATCCATCTAAGATGATTGGTGGTAGGTGTGTTATGACACAGAGCACGAGGTGGAAAAGGCAAAACGCGCACATTCCAAAGAGAAGAAGAGGTAAAGGGGCGGATGGTGAAGGCACTTCTCAGGCTATACTGCTTGAACAGTCACAAGTGTTTGATCCGATCCAGGTGGAGTACCTGAATTTTCAGGATGAGATACACCATGATGCCACTGATAGTGGATATGACCAGCAGCATATACCACATGATGTTATTCTTGTATTAAACCAGGATGACATTGCAGCAGCGGCAGCCCCAGCGACGTTACCTTCAGAGGCTCTCTTTTCTAGAGGACCGAAAGATACATCTCTGTTGCACTCTTATGCCGATCATATGACATTGCCGCTATGGTATAATTCAAATTACGTAAGTGTTATTTTTAATTGTCTAAAATTATCATATGCTTAAAAAATATATATATGTTTTTGTTTAATTATTTTCTATATGTTATGTTTTAAATTGGTGTGGACAATTTAAATTTAAAATGCCACACGTAATATAAATTGAAATTACAAGTGCGTGACAATTTAAATGTACTAATTTTGTTATGTGTATTTTTAAATTTTAAATGTGTTTTGTCTTAAATTAAAAATACGTGTGGCAATTTAAATTTGTGATTTTTATTTTTGCATGTGTTATGTTTTATTTTGTTTAGTTAAATGTTTACATTGTTTAAGTTGTTTAAAATATGTTTATTTTTTAATTATTTCATGTTCGTAAGATGCGTATTGTAAAACCAATTAATCATAGGGCTAAGATTTTGAATCTACAACGTCCAAACGATAATGCAGAATGGTTTTGAGGTCCGCTTAAGGAGAGCGGGTTACATGATTTGGTTTATCTGGGTTACGCCACTATGCCTCATGCTTTACTGATGACTTTATGCGAGAGGCGGCATACCCAGACTAGTAGTTTTCACATTGTCTTGGGGGAGATGACTATTACTTTGGATGATGTCGCATGTCTCATGCATCTTCTGATTGAAGGGTGAATGTTGAGTTATCCGAAGAAGATGTCTCGGAGTGAGGGAGCGGAACTGATGGTGAAACACTTAGGTGTGACGCAGGCAGTGGCAATGGATAATTGCGTTGACGAGTATGGTGGTTACATTAGTTATAAGACGCTCATGCAGTATTATGAGGGCTACCTTGATAAAGCTACCAGATTGGTGGATACAGAGGATCCAGTGGAGGAGCAGGATCTGCAGAGGGTTAGGACTGCTTGTGTGAAGTGTTATCTCATGTATCTTGTTGGATGCTTGTTGTTTGGTGATAAAAGCAACAAACACATCGAATTGGTCTATCTGACGACCATGGAGGACGACTACGTGGGGATGCGTAATTATTCTTGGGGAGAGATGATATTGGCATACCTATATCATTGTTTAGCTGAGGCCTCTTTGCCTGGAGACAGATCTCTTGGAGGAAGCGTGACACTGCTCAATGTAAGAAATTGTCATAATTGAACCTTAACTTTTAGTTTTTTTGTTATATTTTACGTGCGTAATAACTTATACATGTGATTTGTTTGGATTGTGCAGGGGTGGTTTTTGGCGCATTTTCCTGACTTTTTTCAATGTTGATCCAAATCCCAACTATATTGAAAACTATCTGATTGCAGCGAAGTGGACGTTACAAAAGGGACATGGAGAAGGGGTGACGTATCGCTCATTGATTGATCATTTGCATTTTGATGACGTATGTTGGATGTCGTACAAACAACACATGGAGATCTAGGGTTTTGAGGAGATTTTCTGGTATTCAGGCTGAGTTATAAGGGTGTAAGTGGTTCGGACAAAACCAACGAAACCGAAAGTTCAAACCGAACTAAACCGAAAAAATATCTGACCTTGTTTGGTTCTGTTTGAAACCGATCGAAACCGATCTAGTTTGGTTTGGTTCATGGTTTTTTATTTCGAGATCCGTGAAACCGATGAACCAATCCGATGATAACCCCACTCCTTATTTTACTAAAATTATCCTACTTCACACAAACTTATGGTTAGACCCAAAATTAAACATAAAATATTTTTTAATCCACTCGTTTTCTCATCTTCATCTCATCTCATCAGTCAGACTCTTTCATTTCTACTAAAATAGAAACCCTAGTCATAAAATACTTTTGAAATATTTAAGTTTGATGTTGTTTTTGAAGAATGATGGATCAAGGAATCTTGAATAGTATGTATGAAATATTGAGTAAGGTTAATTATAAAAATGTTGTTTGAAAAATAGAGAACATGAAAAAACAAAATATGAAATACAATTATACAAAATTATATGAAATATTTTGTGAGAATATGATTTTTTTTTAATTGTATTTTTAAATAAACCGATCAACTGAACCAATCCAAACCGATTAGTTTTGTTCGGTTTCTTTTTTGAAAAACAGTGAAAACCAAACCAATCCAAACCGATGAAAATCATTGGTTCGGATATTTTTTTGACTGAAAATCAATCCAAACTGAACTGTTACACCTCTACTGAGTTATGTGCGACAGTGTCAGTGGCAATACGGATACGTCTATACCGTCCCTAGACATCCGACGGATGTTGTAGAGCTGCGACAGTGTCAGATTGTGCAGGCATTCCTTGCCTTCCACACACACGCTTAAGGAGCCCGATTAGGGTGAGCCAGCAGGAGAGCAAACATGGCGGATTAGGGATGACTAAGTGTTATGGTACGCTAGGGTGTCTCACCCTCGAATTTTGCCACCTCTTCTAGGAGATCTTCCGAGGCCAGCAAATGAAGAGCATATCATTGCACAGCAGTGGGAGCGATACGAGGCGAGAAACTCCCTTGATACTTATGACATGGTTAGTGGCGTTGTTGCTTATGTTGATGAGCATTTGGGTCAGGAGGAGGTGATGAGCCCTGAGCAATGGTATGCAGCCATGCGCCATGTTAGGGAGCAGATCGCATCGATATTGACCAGGAGGCGAGACCAGAGGTCAAGGAGGCGGCAACATTAGCATCAGCATGACCAGGAGTAGGATTACTTGTAGTTGTTGTTTAGGACTTGTTTTTTACTTTTGGTATTTTGATGACATTGGTTTGTATGTTCGTATTTTGATTACATTAGTTTTCATTGGGATATCTTACTTTCTTTAATGGTAAAAATGTTGGTTTGATTAAGTTGTTTTCATTGCGCCAATTTTGTTTTGTGATTTGAACCATTGTGTGTAAAAAAAACATGTCAATATGTTGTGTTTTAAACACATGACAGGATCAGAAAATGAAGCTTCTGCCTCTGCATTGGTTTCAGGACGCATCGGTAGTTAACTGCCGAGGAAAAAGGGATCCGGCAGCAGTTAACTGCCGAGGGGTATTTGCATCTTTTATATGTGTGTTTCAGCCTTCTTATATGTGTATACAACAATTTTCAAGAGACATCAGTCCATTTCTTGGGCTGAACGATTGCTCTTTTGGGCTTCTCAATTGTTGCTACCACATCGTTGTTAGTGGGCTTCCACACAACACATTCCTTTTAGAGAGTTTCTTTTTTGACCCTCCATACTTCTCATGCGCTTTCTTTTGAATTCTAAAATTCAAAAAAAGAGATTTTGAAGTTGTTTACGATTTCATAATATACAATCTGAAACATTACATGGTGTTTAAGAAGAGAGAAAGATGAAGTTAGAAATTAGGCTAAATTATTGTTTTGGCCTGTTAATTAATTTGTTGGTTTCATTTTAATCCTAGAAATAATTATTGTTTCATTGTTATCCTTTAACTGCATTTTCATAAATCAAGTTAGTCTGTTTGCTAATTTTTAACTCTAAATATCTAAGTGGACCAATATTCTACAAGATCCACCAAATATCTCCTTAGTCTTTTTAGTTTTAACAATTTGAAGAAAAAAAAATCAAAAATCAAACCATTGAACCTTGCATATATGCCTACTTTTTTTTAAATAGACGAGATGACAAAGTTATCATAAACTCACACAAACAAAATGGAGCTACCGGGATTCGAACCCCAATCATGACGTCTGGTCTAACAATTGCGGCATTTTTATCAATTGAGTTAGGACTTATGGGATCATTTCCTTGTTCGATAATCTCCACTCCCTCTTAAAAAATTACAAAAACTAATTCAATCAGTCAAGTTATTATGTTCCAATTAAACACTTTTCTACGTTTATTATTCTCAAAACAGAATATTATTCTTTTTCTTCGGAATCTGTATGAATCAATATTAGTACAAATTCCTTCCCAATGCCTCTAAATTAAAATCCATTAAGTGTAGCACTTCGGACATTTTTTTCAATTAAATTTATAAAAAAAATGGTAGGAGTGACAGTGGCGTAAATACATAGAAACTCAAGTGGTAAAAAGAAAGATTAAAAAGGTAAGGTAGAGTGATGATGATAAAAGAATAGAAGGATTGACATTTGATGGTGACAAGCACTGATCAATGTTAATTACTACACTGTCACTGTTGTAAGTTTAACTCACACAGTTCCAGTTCCAGTTCCAGACAGCAAGAGCCTGAAACCGAATGGTTTGATGGTGCCTCAACAGCAAGTACTGTAGGAACCTAAAATACAGTGTAAGTAGGATCTATGTGTTGATGTGACGTGCTACCATCACCTCTTTGAATTTAATTTAGAGCTATACTAATTTATATGCATTTTCTTCTAGTTTGGAAAATATTATTTTGATATTAGAATTTTGATGTAAAATATCTACAAATCTTAGCTCAACTAGTAAAATATCGAAATTGTTAGGGCGGATGTTATGATTGGGGTTTGAATCCCGATACCTCCACTTGTGTGTTTGTGTAAAAATTTATAATGGTTTTGTCATTTCGTTTATCTAAAAAATAATTTTGATGTAAAATGCAATATCTTTTTAATTTTGTGAATATTTTAAAATATATGCAAGTTGTCTTTACGTTACACGTTTCATTCAAAAAAAATCTTTACGTTACACGTTAGTAAAAAAAAAAATCTCTACGTTACACGTAAATGATATTCAACTTACATGAAGAATGCAAGTTATTGAAGGTAAGTTATAAGAAAGATATCTATAAATATCTATGATATCATATAAAGTATATGAATTTGACATTCAAATAGCACCACTATTTTTTTCCTACCCCGTATAAATTTTATTATTAGAAAGAACATTGCAAGTCATTGTCATTGAGATCAAATAAACATATTTAGTCCCTGTAATTAATAGTCAAATTAATTTAAATTTATTTTATGAATATTTTATATTAAATGTTTTGATGTGCAGCAACTTATTTATTCATATTATTCTTTTTCATAATAAATAAGATTCAAATAAAATTTAACATTGTATTCGTAAGTTTAATTCAATTGAAAATGATATTGCATTATATATATAAAATTTGAGGTTTAAATTTTGAATTTTCCACTTATTAATCTCCACATATGAATATCTACCATTGAACTAATTGATTCAAAAAATTTAACATTTAATACAGTTAAAAATTGTTAAATATTTATAATTTAAAGGACAAAAAATAGTTTTTCTTCAATAAGGACGGAAGGTGTGTTAGTTTTTTTTTTCCTTAGGTAGGAAGGTGTATTAGTTTTTTTATTTAAAAGAAGCTTAATTGGAAGGTGTATTAGTTATCAGAGGGGAGCACCTCATGGGCCAAGGTGGGCCATGGCTCACCCCCAACTTGAAATTTTCTAGTAGGTATATATATTATCCGGTGCGAATGAATGCTAGTTATGGAGTGTGTTGTAGTGGTTTAGTAGGTATTTTTCAAGCAAAATGTGCATGGTTCAAGTCCTACCTTTTCCTTTTTTTTTTTCTTTTTTTTTTAAAAAAAAATAGACACTGTTAGTGATCCTGCACTTAAAAGCGTTAAAATTCATAATTGAAATTATCTTTGGTTAATAAAACACAACTCTTTTTTTCTTCCTTCTTTACACTTATTTTTGGGTACAATTATCTCTTTACTCTATTTTGTTTATACAAGAGAGGACTTCAACTCTCTTTTAAAATACATAACATATAATATAAACGTTAAAATACGCTTAAATAACATTATATCATAAAAACATTTAATCGTATAAACACTGATTTTTTAAGTACAAGAATACTATATTCTTTAATAATTAAAAATATATTTCATTATTGTACTTGATTACAACTATATTTTCTTATGTAATAATCTTTTTTATTTTTACATTACTATATTCCATGAGTTTTATTTTAAATTTCTTAACTCAGTCGTCTGATGCAATTCAATTTAATACACATACATCTGTTTAAAGAAGTTGAGTCATTTAATTCAACCAAGAGGTTCAATCATTGATCTAGTTGTTCGATCATTGATTTGTACTTTGTTTAAGTTGGTAATCGGTTCAGATTTATAAATATTGATTTGAACTATATTGGACAAATAACAAGTTTATTGTCATTCGAACTAGTCAATGATGAACTGTACGAATAAGAAAATATATATTTTCATACACTACACAAATTGGCCACATACAAAAAAATTAAGCTCCAACACTATTTATGGCTCACCCAAGGTTTTTTTTCTGGCTCCGCCACTGTAGTTATTGTTTATTAAATAGTTAGATTTTGAAGGGACAGGTATGCATGATTACTCTTTGGGATGAGGGTGGCGATGGATGGATGGGTATAGTATAGGTTACGTTAAATCATTTTTGGCATCTTTAATGCATATTGCGTGCAACATTACCTATGAAATTGCCTCAAAATAGAAAAATCTCAAATGTAGTTTAACCAACACAGACACAATGATCCCACAATACAATATCCACAATTTTTATCATCACTGACGATTTGATGGATATGAGCGCATATACACACTTTACTGAGTCCATGTCTCAGACTCATGTTTTTGCAAATTATGTAACACCACTTCTTATTCTTATTAATTAACCTATTTCAAAATTGGAAGAATGGATTCTTATTAAAATACTACACATTTTTTTGTTGAAATTTTTCATCGATGCTCCATGTACCACAATACCTAAAAATACTCCTTATATGATAAATGGTTAAAACTTTGAGATAAAAATTTCTTTAGAAGTAAAGTACTATCCTTTAAAAAACACTTAGTACCAGTAGTATCAATAACTGGCACGGGCAGTGACAATTCCAATATTGTAGATAGACATGATGTAGGGTACTCTTACTTTACTTCCAGTCCTATAGATAGATATGGTTCAAAATTCAAAGAAGGATATATTATGATTAGTGATGACTAATGAGGAAGGTGGTGATGTATTTTTTTTGTTGAAAAGGAAAGACAATAATGATATAGGCCTTGCCAGGAATTTAGTGTGATCAGCTTTTGAATTTATGGGTAAATTAATTAAAACTCTGGTGTTTAAGCAAAAGATATGCTGCAACAAAACTGTAGTAACCTGTTTGGTTGGAACTCCCAAAAGTGTCATACTGTTTCCTTCTTTTCCACTGAAAACAACAGCGTACAATATGCAGGTGACGTAGTCTCCAGTTGCCTCCTAAGCCCATGATTCATGTGCTCTCATTTTCATTTAAAATTTTATTCTTCAAACTTTCTTACAATTCAATTCCTGCACAGATTAATTCTTCTATTATATTTATACTGAAATAAAGACTAATTTATCTCTAATATGAATTTAACAAAGACTGTTTTGATTTTCTTTTTCATAAATTAAATTGTACTGTGAGATTAAATTGAGTTTTCACTCTTTTGATTTATATCATCAAAAATTGAAATAAAAAGTTTATTTATGTGTTTCGATTTTAAATGAATATTTTTTTTTAAAAAGGATTTTAAATAAATCATTTTTTTAACAAGCTAAAATGAGATATAATAATAACAAAGGCACTTCGACCCGCACAAGGTGTAAAGAAAATATGTGAAGATCGCGGCATATCCGTTTAGTTTGATTTCATTCACAAGAAGGAATTCAGCTTCACCTTCTCTATAAGAACTGATAAATCTGAAGTCATATCTTTAAAGATATGATTATTCATTTCGTCACAAAGGATCCAAACACAGGTAAACCAAATAGCTGTAAATAAAATATGTGAAGATCGCGGCATACCCGCCATAAAAGAAAACTGAGCAAAATGATGATGAAGCATATTAGGAGCAACGAAGTCTATGCCAAGCCAACTCCGCACATGTTGCCAAACACCGTCAAAAACCGCACAACCTAGGAAAAGATGATGAGCCGTTTCTGAAGCACCACAATCTACTACACACGCCACCTCATTAGATTGGAGAATGCTTCGTCGCGTCAAATTATCTTTAGTTAGTAATCTGTTGCGAAGGAGACGCCACACGAACATAGAAACCTTAGAAGGAATGTTCTTATGCCAACATCATCAATGAGATTGGAAGCCACGGGTGCATCTGTTGTAGTAAAAAAACGATATACACCTCGCACCGAGTAGCCATGAATAGGATCAAGCAACCATTTCTAATTGTCATGAATTTGTTCCTACAAAACAAAGTTATACAATAAAGCAGAACACTCCCTCACACTCTCCTTCTCCCACGCTAACATGCGTCGTCTCCACACCCATGCCCCTCCCCCATCCGCCCACCCTAACCTCCTCATCTCCTCCACCGAGGATCCCTGGTTCACGCCCATTTAAATAAATCTTATTTTTGTGTTGGCTTAGACATAATGTTATGTTCTTTTGTATAATGTTATGAATTGAATTTTGGTTAAATATGTTTTTGGTCTCAATAAATATGTCAAATTTTCGTTATAGTCTCTCTAAAAATATTCTTCAACTTTTAGTCCTAAAAAAACTTTTCATCTTTATTTTTGGTTCATCCTTTAAAGTAAACTCATATGTAGAATTCATATTTTTGAATAAAATTTTGCATAAAAATTCATAATATTATAAGAATCTCTAACAAAAAAGATTAGAATTTTTTAACAAACATGAATAATATAAATTTTTAAATTTATATGTTTAAAAATTCATATTTAATTTGTGTTTTGTTAAAAAAAAATTATAATTTTTGTTGAGAATTTTTTTGGAATATTTTACACATTTTTCCACAATTTCATTAAAAAAATACAAAAGTTAAATTAAAAATACGTACCAAAAGTAGTGATTGAAAATTTTATAAGAACTAAAAGTGGAAGTAACATTTTAAAGGGATTAAAATAAAAAATTGATATATTTATAGAGATCAAAATCATATTTAATCAAAAATATATATGATATGATTATTGGGCAAAAAATCAATAGTTCACCAAGATATAAGTATTTTTGTCTAAGGGAATGTTTTTTATTTGTTCAATAAATCTCACTAATATGATGAGATTTGTTAATCATGATAAAAATAAATTTGTGGATGATGCAAAACCTAATTTTTTTTACAAACATTAAACAACGTGGAATTTATAATTTCACTATTTTTACAAATAAATATTCTATTTAACTTTAACAATAACAATATAAACTCCGTAAGATTATAGAGGAGGGACAGAATTTCAAAAAGTAATAAAAAGACAGACAAGAAAAATATGGAAGGGCCCCCAACCACACACAACACAAGCGTTGAATGTTGTTGAGGACGTACACAGCTTATGTTGCTCCTCATTTTCGTTTGTAAATTATTTATTTATGATTTATGAGCGGATGTATCACATAATAAATGATTGTGTGGTGCGGTTGTAGTGTACTATAGTATAGTGTATATAGCTAGCTTCTTGAAAACTATTCATCATATCCATATATACGAACTCTATTACTGCTGGGTTTGGTATGCAAGCATCTCCATTCTCCACACACAGCTACAGTACAGGTAACCCTAGCTAACTGCTTTCTTATTCTTTCTCTCTTTCTAAGATCACTCACATGTTTCAGCTGTCTACTACACTCTACACCTATAGAAACTTCATAAATAAACAAGTTCATGTTTTGTTTCTTTAATTTTCTTGGCCCTTGCCCCTTGCTAGGGTTGTTGATTCTCTTATTTCTAAACTTGTTGTACTAGTAATGCTTTCAAGGTCTCTTCACTTACCTACCTTCAAGCCCTCTACTTACTTTTAATTTTTTTCCTAAACGGATGGAATTAGGGCTTTAAATTATTTTAATTAATATATATATGCAATATGTTTCTTTACTGATTTCTCTCTTGCATTATTCTCTTTTCTAATTTTTACTATTGATTATATTAACTTCTTTCACATGTTTCTTTCTAGATAATCTTTCTGTAATTTTTTGTAGCGCAATATTAAAATGTTATTATTAATTAATGATTAAATTATTAATTTTTTTTTTTGTGAGCAAAAATATGTATGTATATTTCTTAAATCATATACTGTGCGAGTTTTTTTTTAATAAATATTTTCCCCTTAATTGATAGGACTTAAATAAACATGCATATATAAGGTGATGTTTGATTATTTGCAGGATAGCAAGTCTTTGATGTTGTAGACTTGTTGGGTTGGAACTTGGAATGAATAGCATAAAGCCTGTAAATTCAGCGAGATAAATTAAGATTCTTCAACAGTTCCCATCATTTTCAAGAATATCTATATTTACAATCTAGTCTACAACAGTACTTAGTTGTCATTACTCATTACATTAACAACCTAAGTTTAAGATGCAGGATCTTGTTCAAGTTAGAAACATTAGAAATGCAAATTATAAGCTTGATGAACCAGTTTATTCATCAACAGAAATGCTCAACTTCTTAACTACTACTACTTCAAATCCTTTGCAGTATCAAGAACTAGGTGCAGCTGCAGAACCAAGTAGGTTAATGATGCAACATTATGGTTCATTACCTCATTCTCCTCAACAAAAACAACAGTACTACTCTGAACTGAGTGATTTTGGAAATTGGAGAAACAGTGCTCCTGCTCCACATCAACTCAGTGATCAATATTGGTTATTAAACAATGCAAACAATTCTCTTGCTTATGTGTATGGTGCTGAAAAGCAATTAGGTTTGATGCATCAGAATCAGAATAATTCTTTGCAGGATGTTGTCAAGTCTATCACTTCCAATAGGTCAGAGTCAGAAATGGCATCACTTATGCATCAGAATAGTCAAGGAATTTGTGTAGGAAATGCTTCTTTGCTTCAACTTCAACCAAAACCACAAAGCTTATCATTATCACTTTCATCTAATAATATTACACAAAACAAGTCTTATGTTTCACATTTTGAAGAGGGGACTTCTTCAACAGATGAATTTCATAGTATGAAGCATTTGAAGCCTTCCATCATTTCTAGAGATTGTGGAAAATCATCACATCAAGACTTGGTGGTTGGAATAATACCTAATTCAAAGAGTCCTGCTAGTACTAGTTATGGAAATCTGGGTCCACTTGGCCCTTTTACTGGTTATGCTACTATTCTTACGAGTTCAAGATTCTTAAAGGTTGCACAAAATTTGTTAGATGGGTTTTGCTCTCCAAAATTGGTGACAGCATGTGATGTTTCTGAAACTGAGGTTGCTTCTAAGGGGAGTAATTATTCATGTTCTTCATCATCTATGTTCCTTAATGCTGATTGGGAGAACAGAAGTAGCTTAGGTGTTTCTTTGCGACCAGATTATCAGCAGAATAAAGCAAAGCTTATGTTCATGCAAGAAGAGGTTGATTTTCTTACTACTTTCTATATAAATTCCAGTTTGATGATTCGCTTCTATCACTATTTATTTTGCATTGATTAATGTCTGTCTCAGAAACTTTACTTTACAGTAACTTGTAAGTAAAAGGCCAAAGGTCTTTATGCTGTTGTGTGCACCGCAAAAAGTAGCAAGTTTTAATTTCTGAAAAGGTTGAGTTGCAAAGATAAATAAATTGGTTATGTCTCATTCTCTGGAGAGCATGAGGATACAAAATTATATTCTTGCATATATTTGGGAGTTGAGACCATTGTGTAAAAATCTATCTTGAAATGTGTAGAATTCTATCTTGATGTATATAGAACCCCTTGAAGCCTATAAATGGGAGAAATGTTGTCATTTGAAAGGTCCATCTGGGGGACATACATTTTCATTACTTCATATCACAATTGGAGTGTAAGATAGTGTCACATGCATCTAATCATATCTCTACAATTATATAGTATGATATGTTCAGATACATACATAAATTTTTTATACAGTGTTAGTGCATATATTTATTGAAATATAAAGTCCCCTCGTCGAGTAATTCAAGGAGAAATCTGTTTTTGTCAACAGTTTAAGGAGAATAACAATGTATACAAAGTGGGGTGAAATTCATATAGTTAAAAAATTTGTACCATGGACCTCCAGGCTTTTACTATTAAATCTCAATCTGCTAAAACCCTAGCAGTTGGGTCTATGCTGAAAATTCAACATGGAATTAGAGCCCGAAATGGTCTAACATATCATAAGAATATATCATGTTATCAGCATCACTTTAATAGGCATGCTACTACTCTTATTTGCTTTGAAACTTGTTGTGATGAATTTTTCATGTAAAATCAAAGTAATTTTATTGGTTTGAACCTAATTTTATTTGATTCTTGTGATTATACTAATGATAGTTATCATTTTTTTTGTTAATTGTCTTCAAAGATTGGTTTTGACACTGTTTTGCCGGTATATGTGTAATAGGTTAACAAGCGATACAAGCAGTACCATCAACAAATGCAAATGGTTTTTTCATCCTTTGAATCAGTAGCAGGTCTTAATTCAGCTACTCCTTACATCAGTCTGGCTTTGAAGACGGTATCAAAACACTTCAAGTGCCTAAACAATGCTATTTCAAATCAGCTCAACCATATAAGCGAAGTCCTGCGAAATGATTTGTCAATACCGACCACAACCAATAGTACTAAACTAGTTGACACTAATAATGTGGCAAGCCTAAGATGCATGAATCAAAGCCTACAAAAGAATAAACCTGAAAAGGTTCCTTCAGGTTTTCATGATCCACAAGAACAGCATGTTTGGAGGCCTCAGAGAGGCTTTCCGGAACGTGCAGTGGCGATTCTTAGAGCTTGGTTGTTTGAACATTTTCTTCATCCGTACGTTTGTCTCTCTGTCTCTATTAATTCTTAACTACATGAAGCTTTTCTATGTGTTATTTGTTAGGGAAGAAATTGAATTTGAATTATGATATTTTGTTGGTGCTGAATTTGTTTTCAGTTACCCTACAGACACTGATAAACACGTGTTGGCTACTCAGACAGGTCTTTCGCGAAACCAGGTAGGTTCCTACTCCTTTGAATTCACTATTATGATACTTGTTGCCTTTTTTATTTGTTTGATTGAAATTGTATAATTGAGACATTTGGTCACGCTGTTGGCTCTTAATTTGTCCATAACAATGGTCAAATACTTAGAATTTTTGACTTCCAAAAATTACCAGAATTGGTAAATCCATAGAATTTTTTGATAATGTGTTGCTAAATTAATAATTTCGTTCCTTTTAAAATGTCGTTTTAAGGTTATTTATACATACTAAGAAAATCAATAGATTTTGTTACTTTTGATGATATTATTTGTTGTTTTCCTATAATACACTTTATTATGTTGTAAACTATATCCGATTATTGTAGGTATCAAATTGGTTTATTAATGCTCGAGTTCGCGTGTGGAAGCCTATGGTTGAAGAAGTACACATGCTTGACAAGAAAACAGCAGGTACCAGTGAGAATTCCAGTCCAAATGAGAGAACTTATGGCACTGAAGTGGGTTCATGCAGCCAGCCTAGAATGGATAAGGCGTTGAATAAGTTTGCTATGCATTCAATACCTGAAAACCAAATTCAATGTATGGAACTTGGTTCATCTATAGATGCAAATGCAGAGGAAAATGAGTTAAATGAGGTAGAACAATGGAGTAGAGAGAAGAGGTATAAATTGGAATGTAGAATGAGTTCAAGAATGGATGGAACACTTATGGATTTTTTGCCATATAGACATAGTGGACATGATGTTGTGAGATCACTTGGATTGGATCTGTTTCATTGACATTGGAACTTAGGCATGGTGTTGAAGCTGTGAAATACCAACACAAAGTGCAACTTAGACATCTTGACTTTGTAGGATGATTATTGGCATGTACCTTGTAATGTGGTCTTGACTTTTGAGCATTGAAATGAAGGTAGATAAAATTTGATTCCAATGTTTTAGTTAGATTTTTGTGTAGTGCAAATCATTACACGTTTGGTTTTACTATTTGAGAGACGATGTAGGACACTAAATACGATAATATCTTCAGTCAGAATTTGAACATTGGTCTCTTAGGAGAAGTCTAGCTCCTTCCGGTAGATCCAAACTCCTTTGACAAATTAATAACGCTTTATTTATTTACTAATTAAATTATTACATGTTTAGTTAATTTTTACAGATTGTTTAGGTTAAATCTACTGTGCATAAATAAGATAGTGTTTATTTTCTATCATTATATGAATAAACCACATTATATCTTCCTTGGTCCAATTCTAGAACTTATTGATTTTATAGTGAAACATGCATGTTCATGGTACTACACCGACATCATTAGCCATGCAAACAAAAGTAACTTACAACTTATTGCATACATATATATCCTTCTGCTCGTAGACCAATTCATGCATTGCCAGGATGCGTGCCATAATCCTTGCGAGGGATGTAATGATGATCATTATCATCGGTGACACCAAAATGGTTAGATCCATGGGGTTTGCCGAAGTCCTTCCGAGGTGGAGCGATTCGGATCCGATGATGATTATTCGGGTCAACAAGTTCATGATCTCTTTCGGTGCCTTGCTCCTGTTTCTGGTTTTCATACACTAAATTTCTTTCATTGATTGCCATACATGAGCTTGCTAGCACCAATAGTACAAGTGTAATTGCAAGAAGCTTCATTTTGGACAACGATATTGATACAACCTTTTCTCTTCTTGCCTTTGGTTAATTCAGTAGCGGGGGTTTGTTTTGCAAAGAAATCTTCGTATATCATGCAATGTCGTTATCAATTGATCTAAACTCACTAATATAGAGGGAAAAACTATTCTTAAAGTAAAAGATCTCTCTCAAAAAAAAAAAAAAAAAAAAGGAAAAAGATCAGAGATCGACCCACTTAAAAAATAAAAATTGTGGAGAATTAAAAGGCCGGACAAATAAGTATAGAAGACCGAGCTCAACTGGCAAATGCTGAAATTGCAAGGCCGAACGTCATGACTTAGGTTCGAACTCGGGACATCACAGTTGTGTGTGAGTTTAATTTCAGTGGATTACCACTTCATCTAATACCAAAAAAAAAAATTGACAAATAATTCTCTAAAAATTTTTTTTGACAAATAATGATGATTTAGGGATAAAATAAAGTCCATAAAAAATGGATCAAATAAAAGTGAATTAAAATCTTATGGTTTTCAAGGTTCTAATTATTTTCAAAAGGTTCAAAAAATGAGGTAAAAAAAACCTTAAAAGTGATTATTTAAATAAGTCATTAATCGTTGAATAATCCATAATAAATAAGATGGAGTTAATATAAATAAAGTTTTCAAAAATCACTTAAGAAAAGCAGCAGCTGCGAGTATTTTTCACAAAGTCGAAATCAGCTTGTGCTCCTTAATTTTCTTAGTTCCTTTTTCTTATTTATCTATTCCATAGATATATAACTAAATGAACAACAATAAGCTCATTTTAAAGAGAATGTCGTAGGTATAAGTATAAACCGAAACAAAATAATCTAAACTACTTAAAAGTAAGAAAGAGTGAGTTGAAGGAGAGATCATGATACATATAGTTAATCTATATATGAGCATTAAATTATGTACAGCATATATGTGTCCAAAAAATTACCACATGTAGTTGCTAGGTACTTACCAGATAATAATAATAATAAGGATGCTATATGTGTGGTAGTGTTGTGTCTTTTGTGTGGAAAAGAAAGAAGAGGCTCGATCGGCTTTTATAAGGCATTTGCTAGCTAGAATAGAAAGGCGTGGCTATTACTCCCCTCCATATTAATTATGATACACTACAACAAAATACGCTAGATGCTACCAAATTTTCTATACGGATTGTATCTGTATTCTGTAGCTAACTACAAGGATTTTTTGCTGCCAATCACCAACTAAGAGACTATTCTACGTTGGTACTATCTTTTATATTTAATAATTATAATAATTAATAATCACAACTAAAACCATTCATTCTGAAACACATATCGCATACTCTCTCACTCCGGCACCGTCGTCTATCTACACCGCCGCCGCGTAGCTTGCACCGATCACCACCTCCTCTCCGATCTCAATATTCTAATCTCCGATCTCACTTCTCATGCACCGATTTCCACCGCCGTCGACGTCGCTCAATCCGGCGAGCTTGCCGGAACCTTATTCACGCAATACAACTTTCTCTCTCTCCAATACCAGCGATTTTCAGATCTCTGTTTCATCTGTAAGAACCCTAATTTTGGTACTTTTTCCCCAATTTCATATTCTAGGTTACTTTCTTTGAATCCTTCTGTGTTTCTTCCAAGTTTTTGTACTTTTGCCTCAAATTGATTTGAACTAGGATCAACTTATTTGAATTGGAGTGAAAGTGTGTTGGTGTAAATGAAATATTCACTTAAATTCATGAATTATCACTTGTGTCTAGTTCAATTCATTCCTATAAAACCTAGAAACTTGTCTTGGTGTTGCTCAATGTTGAAATTCCCTTTGGAGTATGTGTGAATTATTGTTATGCTGCATAAACTTTAGAGAACTATTGAGTTAGGGTCTGTTTGGATAAGTAGCTTAATTGGAGCTTATAGCACAAACATTTCTCATGATAAGCGCTTATATACAAGGTTTACATATGATAGTTTAATAGCAAATGATAAAATAAATTTAAGAGCTTAAGTGATTTCAGAAGTTATCTTAGTGAACTTATAAAAATAAGCTAAAAAAAGGTTATGAGAACTATCATAAGCTGTTTAGATATCATATGCTTGATGGTACGCATGTGAAGTACCTAGGTAAATTTATCATTTCATGCTTTCACATATTGGATATGTCATAATACGTAATTGTATTTTCAAGTCTCTAACATGCCTCACATATTGGATATTTTTGTACTTAACATGTAGCTTCAATCTTTAACTCAGTGTATGAATTGTTGTACTTAACGTAGCTTCAATCTTAACATGTGACTTTTTGGGACATATTATGAAAACAACTTATGTCATGTTCATAGTCCGTTTATGCTTATTTTGTTTAAGCTTTCAAGGATACCTTATCAAAACAGCTTATATGTAAACAATTTGACTTTGTTTTATGTTTTGTTAATAAGATAAATGCTCGATTAAGTTGTTTATCCAAACAGGGCCTTCTGCATATTCTAGGCTTACTTGGTGGAGGTTACTGGTGGTGATTTCTGTATGACTGTGATGCTCTTGTGTGAACTAATCTGATTTTTTTTATTTCTCTGTAAATTAATTTGAATCTGTTATTCTGATTGTCATTGCATTTTACTGGGAATGCTTTGAATTTCGCAGTTGTATGGGTGTTGCTTTGTTGTATTTGCTTTGTTGTATCATGTGTTGAACTGCATTATAGAACCATGATCAGAGAGATATGGTTTACTTATTCGTTCTTTGTCTTTTAGGACTGTCTGGAGTGGATTTGCTTATGTATGATCTGAAGGCCTTGAAAGCATATGCTAGTTACTTTTATCATTTGTCTAAGATTTGGCCAAAGCCTCTGCCTGAAACTTATGATCCTCATGATGTCGCTCACTACTTTAGTGTCAAACCCCATGTTGTGGCCCTTCGTATGCTCGAGGTAGTTGGAATGATAATTTGAACAAAAACATGCAATGTTTCCGATTTCCTTTTATGAATACGCTCTTTTCCGATTTCCATCTATAATATCTCAAAATATTCCTTTTTTAATTTTTCCTTTTAGGTTGAGTCACAACACATCTATTCTTTGTAACCTACTTATTTAAACAGATAAATGGTATATAATTATATATAGGGACAAAGGTTTAGGCAGGACTGTAGAACTGAAGGTTTATTTATTTCTTTAGTTTCTTTGAGAACTATACAATAGCTTGGATTGGCAGTAAATTTTTTAGAGGTTATGAGTTGGAGGAATTAGGTGTTAACATTAAAAAATTATAAATGAGTGATGTGTTTTCAATAGTTAAGGCTAAGGCTCAAATGGCTAAGGCTTTCAATAGTTTCTACATTTCTGGTCATATACCTGTTCTGAATGTATTTAATATTTTGTCATGTTGTTTGATGCATAATAGGAGCTGATGTTGCTGGAGGTAGACGTTTCTATCTCAAAGGAGATGGTGTTTTACTTAACAAATCTCTAATCATGTTTTGGCTTGATTTTTTTGAATTAAAGGGGATATACTGCATTGCATACTCCATTCTTCATCAAGAAAGATATAATGTCGAAGTGTGCTCAACTAGCCCAATTTGATGAAGAGCTTTACAAGGTAAAATTATCAAGCTTATTTGCCCTCTTTTTTATTTTTTATTTTTTCGCCTATGTAATTGCATTTTATTTATTGTAGCTGAACATTCCCTATCAAATCAGTTCTTTATTCTAGTTTGAATTAATCCTCTGCTTCTTCATTTCTGTCCTATTTTAGGAATTTTTTCTTATACCAAAGTAGTTGCTATTTGATGGTTTGGTTGGTTTTTGTTTGAAGGTTGCTTGGTGGCTTTATGTTGGAAAACTATTATTAGGATGTGGAATGGGCATTCTATCATATGTGGTACCGATTTATATAGCTGAAATAACACCCAAGGATCTTCGAGGGGGATTCAGTGCAGTTCATTAGGTAAATCAATCGCGTTAAATATCATAAAGGGTCAATAGTTTAAATTGTGGTTGTGGTTAGAACCTTCATATTGATGTGGTCCGAATTGCGGTTATTATGCTGTTGCAAATGCATATTACTCTTATTTTGTGTGACTCACCAGTCACCACCTATGTTTTACATAATATATGATACATATAGGCTTACTTTAAATCCTTATTTGGTATGATCTTGACAGCTAATGATTTGTTTTGTGGTATCATTAACTTATCTTATTGGAGCATTCATTAACTTATCTTATTTGCTTCTCTCATCCAACTTCTCTGTCGAGTCACCAAATTTGGATGGTTTGATGATGATCGATTCCGTGACCTTGTCAAAGAATCAACCAACTTCTTGAGTCAGGTGCTCATCTTAATTCATTTAAACAGAACAAACATTTGTTTCAAGTCGTTTTACATTTTTGTTCTTGTAATCTATCTAGGCAACTCCCGGCCATTATGCCATTGGTTTGAAGATATTGAATCAGCTTATTTCTGAGATGAATCAGGTTAGACATTATGTTTGATATCACATTATTCTCATACAACATTTAACATGTTCAGTACTTCCGTATTTTGTATTCTACATAGCTGAACCATTATAGTTAAGTATGAATCTATTCAACAGATCAAAGATTCCTTAAATTAGCTATTGCATATTTTGTTTAAGTTGTGTTATGCGTTTTTGAACTATGTTCTGTTTGCTAGACTTCTGTGTCCTGTCTCAGTATGCTGGTTTACCTGCAACAAAGCATTGAAGGGTAGCTTGCTCCTTTAGGGACCAATCTCTTTTTCAAATATTTCAGATATCTTTAACATCATTGGGCCAGTTGAAGAATGATGGTAAAATGGCTATACCCATGCTCCATTTTTTCCCTGTCTCTTTACTACTTTTTAGTGATATTCGTCTGAGAGTTGTGATTATGTATTTTGCAGCCATCAGTCAATTGCAAGAACTGTCACTGTCTCTTTCTTTGAAATGTTTATCATTTGATTTTGTGGGGACATCTGTGGATGAAAGTTCAGATGAGTTTGGCACAGTTCAGGTATCTCTTTTTTTAGTTTATTATGTTGTAAATATGGTCGTTTGCATATTCCATCTCCCTGGAAATCAGTTTTGGAGGACTCTTCAACGTTGCAACTATTTTTTTATTACTATGCCATTACAAAGGCCCCCTTTTTGAAGGAGGTCTGTAGGTAATGCATTTGTTTCTTTGATTGTGTGCTTAGTCAGACCTCATATTCAAGTCATGAAAATTGCATTCCGATATAAAATACTATTCACAAATTCATTTACATTTTGCGTTAGACATAAATTTCTTGTTATTGTTTTATGTAGGTCATTTTAGAAAGTTGACAAAATAAGTGTTTAATCGATTCATAATTGGTTAATATATATTATGAATAACTATTTTCCTTTCCAGGCATTGGAGTGCTTGGTGTGACCGTAAGACGTTCCTTGTTTACCAAGGAGGCACTTAATGACTGGAACCAAAGCAATCCTGCAAATAGGGCAAGGTATTGTACGCTTGTTACGTCTTTCCTTGTTTCGTATTGTAACGCCTAACCGGAAAAATATTATATTGGTGTAAATATTATATTGGTGTAAATATTATATTGCACACTTGTTACGTCATTCCTTGTTTTGGCCCACTTATTAAATATTGCTACTTGCAGGTGATAAATGATGCTATTGGTGTAAGATTGCAAGCAGGATGCCAAGCCGAGGTTTGATGCCTTGTCTTATTAGTTTTCCTTTTCATGCCAAAGACGAGACTAGAAATGCTACAGAAATCTTCTTCTGTTTCCCTATGATATTGATTAAGGTCCATGACATCTTTATTTGTTTTGATCGATCCAATTTGTTTATACTAAGATTGAATGACTAGTTTTTCCAGGTTCTTAACCAAATTGTCTTAATTTGATTATTTACATTTAATAGATACCAATAATCAAGCTGCTGAACTGAATATGGATACTAGTGATTGTAGAGGTCGTTTTAATACTCACAGATATCCTCACGCATGCATCACTTTGAAGTCATTGTTTTGGTCACTTGTAATATGTAGATCAGATCTGATCACATATGTTACTGCATTGATTTTTTACTTGAATTGTGTCTACTGGATTCAATTGTATCTTCCTTCTAATTTGTTGGCTATCCACCTCTACACCACTTTTGATGCTTGGTTTTATTTTCATTTGAGTTTTGAGCTGTATTATAGTTGTGAGCTATACATGAGATTGAGACGCTAACATGGTATTTACTTGTGATTATTTTGTCAACCGCAGAAAAATTTCTCTGCAGTACTCAGCTAATCTGCCATGTATTAATGTCGGAAAGCCAAAACGACCTACATTTGTCCCAGTTGAGGTAGATTAGTTGCTTTATATTAATTTGTACTAACCTAATAATGTGTATTAGCTAGTAATTTGCTGAAATCTCACCTTGTTTCTCAAGCACTCAGCTATTATGTATTATTTAGGTAGTAAAGATTTTTAAATAGCTCAAAGCTTTACTGTTAAGATTAACAGGGTAAATTCACAAACTAATGTTCCTATTTAATGTAGATAAGGTGCTTGGTAATTCATTTTCTGTAGAGCCAATGAATGAATTAACAAATTTTCAGTTTTCTTTTCTCTCTGAAATTCTCATGATCTGCTGATTCATTTTTACTGTTTGATAACTAATTTTTAACATTTATGTGTTTTACTTAGCTTTGCTCATTGGTATCCCTTCAACGTTATACCAAAGCCTTGCCCACACTCCAAAGATCATCCGTTGTGAAGAAGTCTAGGCAGAAGCTTCAAGAGCGGATGAGGGTCTTGACGGAGTAAGTCTCTTTGATTTATATTGAGTAATGAAATGTCATATGATTGTCACTTAGCTGAATATTATTTTCTGATTTACAGACCCTTCCTAACAAGTGAATATGGCTATGATCCCATGCTACTTAACTGTGGAATTTCAATAACCTGTTTTTTTTTTTTTTTTTTTTTCCTTTTTTCTTTTGAGGGATTGTGTTTAGCCTCTTGATGTTGAATTACTTGTATGAGACTTAAATTGTTATCAATACTATTTTGCATTTCTTGTTGTGATCAACTAAAGTTTCTTATTAATTGATTGGGAGTGATTTAAATGTTTTTTTTTAAAAGGTTAAAAGGCCCTAATTGCTAGGATTCATTATAAGATATTTTGTTAAATTTCTGCTGTAGATTTGCTATGGAATTGCTACGACAAGTCTTAGTTATGTTGCCGTGGATTTGTTGCGAAATTGCTTTGATAAGTCATGGTTATTTTGCTGCAGAAAATTCATTTTGAATGCTTTTTTGCTGCGGATTTACTAAATCTTTGCTAGGATTTTTGGTTTACTAGCTACAGATTTACTTAGAAATAATTCCCTAGTAAATTTCTCTCTCAATCCATGCTACGGCCGAATCAATAGGTATTCCCTAGCATAACTCTAGCTAAAGTCGTTTGCTAGAAATTAGCTGCAAATTACCTCCAAAAATGACCGTAGCAAATCACATATTTTCTTGTAGTGATATACATTTATCTAAATAAAAATTGATGTATTTGGTCTAAAAAAGTTAAATTAGATGCATTAATTTTTGTCATAAAAATTAATTTTACAACTCAAAAATTGTCTTAGACCGTATATGTATACATTAGCGAGTTTAATAATAATTTTTTCTCTTTGTTATAATTAAATTAACACTTAATTTATGTGTTTTTATACTACTGTGTCTTAAGATTGTTAACATATTTTGATAGTTCAAATATCAATCATCGTGATTTATTGACCAAATTGTTGATTATATTTAGGACCGAGGAGAGCACTGAGTTGAAAACTATAAAGTCAACGCCAACTAATATTATGGTGGGGATGTGAGACAAGTTTAAGTGCCATGTCCATTAAATTGTTAATGTTCCATCTTAATTATTTACACGTGGACTATACAGAGGAGATTTTAATCTGATTCGGGTAGGGGTGTACATGGGTCGATTTGGGGTGGTTTGGCCAAACTCAATACCTAAACCATATACGGTGCTCTGGTTTGTGTGATGTAAATATCTACTTGTTATATTAATGGATAGTTTGGGCAAACCCATTAATTTTTTATTTGGGTTGGGTAGTGGGTTACCCAAATTATTTTTCTTTTTTTTTTGTTAATATTAAATGACTAAACGACGATTCTTCATATTTTTTTCATAAAAATTACTCATTTTTTATTTTCTTAAAAAAATTGTGTAACCTATTTTTCACTATATTTTAGCGTCATAAAATAATAAAACACTCTAAAAATACTTGTAAAAAACTAAAGTTGGATGACGTAAAATTATTTTAGCATCAAAATATCTAAAAAATGCAACATCATAATTTGTAGCTCTAACATGTTTGGATTTTCAATATAGAGGATGTATTGTGTCAATTTTAAAAATTAGACTTGATTTATGACCAAAACCTTTGTTATTCTCCTTCCTCCCTAGGAAATGAAAATGAAAATAAAAATATGGACATTATTGGGTAAGTGAATTTATTGGGTTTGAGTTTGATTTTACCCAAAATCCGTTATTTATTATGGGTTTTTCATTTTTTAAAACTATATCCACCCAATAACTCAACTCAACTCACTTTTTTTTTTTTTGGATGGGTTTGTCGGATTTTTTGGGTTGACCCAACCCATGTACACCTTTGTGTTATGCAAAGTAATTTGTGATCTTTCATTTGCAGGGTTGGACCTTGGAGGGTGCAAACAGCTCAATGGAGTTGGGCATCCCTAAGGTATGGGTCTCAAAAATATTTTTATAGTCGAGTAAGTATTAGCCCACTAAAAAAAATTCTTTATGAGAGGGTGGTTTAGGTGTTAGATGGGTGGTTTAGGTGTTAGATGAGTGTTTTTTTTAAAGGGTGGTTTGAGGTTTCTCATGTATATGGTAGTGATTTTCACCATTGGATGTACCGCATATATATGGCATCTTGTATTTATTTTTTAAAAAATTTAAATAGAACATTGTTCTTTAAAAAAAAACGTTTTTTATTTTATTACGGACATCTTTTCACTTACAGAGTCGAGCCTCGGGATTCGTAGGAACGGCTCATTTGCAAAATCAATGGTTATTTATCAATATTACATTTGGTTGTTTATTACATAGAGAAATATAAAATGATATATTAAATGATTAAGGTTATTATAGTATAAAAAATAATGATATTAAAAGTAACAAAATTTATTGGTTGCCTCAGTATGTATAAAAAAACAAAAAATGGCAATTATAATTGAACAGATAGAGTAATTAATAATATCCAAAAGTTAAAATATATTGGCTTCTTTCATTCTGGTGATTTCACTTAAATTGAGTTGTAATTGTTGTTACTTTTTCTATCTCTTTTTCCAACACTTCTTATGTTGCTAAGGTTAATCTAATTTATTTTGGTTTATTTAAAAAAAATGAACGGATAGAGCAATTAATAATATCCACGATATTAAATTTTTGTTGGAAAATGACTCGTTAAGATGAAAATCATTTTGAAGGATAATAACTTGCCATCTTTTCACTTTTATTTGAATACTTACGAATTAAATATATGTTTAATCTCTACAAAACTACGATCTTGTACATTCATTAGTTTCTAAAAAAAAATCAATTTAGTCCTTATTTTACTTTTATAGGGATTAAATGCAAGGACTAGATTGAATAAGTTTTTTCAAAGGTCTAAATTGAAAAGGTAGTGATTTCATATAGAGTTTCTACTGTTTGTTGGGGTTGGAACTTTTTTCAGATTCAAGAAAAGAGAGCTAATGTGTTAAAGGAAAAGCTTAAACTCTGAGGCAAAGATAATAGTGATGAAATAGATAAATTTTTGGGTGGATTGACCTGTCAATAGAAAGTGAAGCCAAAGAGTTGCACAAACTTTATGTTTTAGTATGGAAAAAAAAATGTGACAACTGACGATGCAAAGAGGTTTCATGTGGAGGTGAAAAGAAAGTTTGCTGAGGCAAAAATCAAGAGAGAGAGAGAGAGAGAGGTGAACGAGGGAGATTGGAATACTAACTTTTCATGGATGTTTACAAGTAAGAAGACGAAAAAACCAACTCATTGATATTAACAAAGGTGATGAATAAGTGGAAGGAGTAGAACTGTAGAAGCCTTAAACATGAAGTTGGTAACATTTTGATAAAATAAAAAATCAAACCTCGATTAAACTAAGAGCGTGATTGGTTTAGACAATTTTTACAAAGTGAAAATAAAGAATTAGTTGAGCCTTTTTAGCGAGAAAGAAATTATGGAGTTGAAAAATAAGGTCAAAAAAGCTCTATATGGAGTTGCAATAGAGTAAAAGACTAAGTCCCGATGGCTTTAATTTCATTTTCATCAAGGAACATTGGAGCTTAATTAAGGTAGATTTCTTGGGATTTGTTGAAGGATTTCGTAAAAATTATTTTGTACCAAAATTAGTGACTGAATCATTTTCTAGCGTTGATTTTAGAAGTTAGTCGTTCACAAGACTTGTTGGAATATTGACCTATTTATTTGATGGTTTGCACGTATAAGGTTATCTCGAAGTTTATAGAAAATAGAGGCAGAGAAGAGAAAATAATTTGGATAAGTTGGGACAAGGTTTGTATTCCAAAGGAATATGGTGGATTATGTAACACCTCAAAATCCATCTACCAGTTCTTAATATTTTAATGAAGGCTTTGTAGGTTCTAAGTGCGTAGAATTTTAGTTTTGGATCTTAGAGTTAAAGATCAACAAGTTAATGAGTCATTAGGTAACTTAATTTTTGAAAATTATATTATTTGCTTGTGTTGCATGTGCAAATTGTGTTCCTATGTGCATGAACATAGTGTGACGAACTCAATGATAAACATAGTGTAATACTGAACCTGACTGTTAGGGGGAGGGGGAGTCTCTCAACGAGACTTTGGGTTACATGGAGGGATAAATTCTCAAGTGACATCGAGAGAGTAGCTTGATTCTCGGAAGCTACCATGAAACCATTTTGCAATCTTTCATGCCACCGAAACAAAATTCAATGTAAGTCATATGACTTTAAGGGTTTAGATGTGCTCGCCTTTGCAAGAGCATAAACCATTTTTCTTGCGTAGTGTTTAGAGCAGTGGTACCTAATGATTTAGAGTTGTCTCATGTGTTGATATATATTGAGTGTTGCATTGTGATGAATCACATGTTTATATGTTTGGGAGAATATCAATGGGGGTGTTTACGTGAATGTGTTCATGTGACAGTGTCTCATGCATCTTAACTTGTGTTTGAGTGATGCGTCCTACTTAAGAATTCTTGAGATAAACTAAATATGAAATAACTATGTAATTGTCCTTATGAGAAGGAATTCCTAATTACTTTGGATGTACTTGCTACATGTGAACTTGCATTTTGTTTGTCCATAACATGTCGTTAAATATATTTGCATATGTTCTAGATGAATAACTTGCCTTTAAATATATTTACATACTTCCCTAGATGAACTTGTATTTTGTAATTGTCCTTAGATGTCATATATATTATTCCCGTTGTACATATGCTCTAGATAAACAACACTTCCTTAAATATATTTACATACTTCCTAAATATGATAAACATATTTTCTAATTATCACTCACGTGTTCATACTTGCCTCACATGATAATTGTTTAAGTGTGAATTTGTATCACACGTCCTGATATGTCATTTGAAGACTAGAATGAACATTTCATTGTGCATCATCATGCACCTAAAAATTTCATGTCATAAGCGCCTCACATATTCATGTATGATAACACGCTTATTCATTGTAATATATTGTGAATATGTATCACACATCCTAATATGTCATTTGAAGACTAGAATGAACATTTCATTGTGCATCATCATGTGCCTAAAAATTTCATGTCATAAGCGCCTCACATATTCATGTATGATAACACGCTTATTCATTGTAATATATATGACCTATATACTTAAGTTGTTATTCTTCTTACTCTTGCATTTTCAAAAATACAATTCCTTGCAAGTTACCAGATAGTGTTACAATGCTCTGATTTAGGCGATACAAAGTGGAACAATGTCTTCTATAAAATTTTAACTTTTGTTCTTTATAAAAGCATGAGCCTCAAGTACTCTTTCTTAAATCATTTGGAAAATCTTGATTACTTTAATTTCAAGAGATTTTAAATTGGAACTATAGGTAATTGTTTTGTGAAAGCGTAATATGCAGCATCGTAACCTTTATTCAAAATTAAATTTTGATACTCCTTTTAAATTTAGTGTGAACTCTTTCAAAAATCGAACCAAGGATCAGATGAATCTAAACATTCAAATCAAACCAATCACATTGATTTGATTTTTTTTTTGTTCGCGTCCAAACTGAACCATGCCAACCAAACACGATCTCGATTGATTCAAATTTTAGTTTTACACCATTCAAAACTAATCACTTGAAATTCAACTGAAACCATTATGTTTTATCATCGTTTCTTTTATTTTACGCTATATTATTTTTTTAAACTTTTTTTTGGCAGATTAAAGTATTATTCACAATAACTCAGTGGACTAATTAATCATATATAGTTATGTGTACATCGAATTAAATGGTGGAAATTTCACTTTTAAGTTGACTAAGAAAGAAAGACAAACAATAAAATGAGAATAAGAGTTAAAAAATTCTACATGTTTTTTTTCCTTGTTGTAAAATAAACGGAATGAAATGCAGTGTACGAAAATGATTCCCAATTTTCAAAAACTTAGAATAGAAATTGATGTAGGGATATTGTTTTGAATGTATGGGTGTATAATAATATATATTGAATAATATTAATAATTATAACAATAACACAACCGTAAATTGATTATTATGTTAAAGTTATTAGTTTTTTAACATGCAAGAGTATGTATGCGTGTATTATTCCAAATAAGGTGATGAATAGGAGGAAGAATTATAAGCCTTAAAAATGAAGTTTGTAACATTTTGCAAAAATAACAAATCAAATCTCAAATACATTATTTATTACACTGTGTTGTTTGTCAAGACTAATTTAAGTATTAGTTTGGACGTTCACGTTTTCTATGCTTCAACCAATTGTTTGACCATATGTGTCATTTGACATGTCATGTTACTTATACTTTCATTGGTTTCTTTTGGAGAAATGTACTTTCATTGATTATTGACATGTTCATCATATGAGTTTGCATAAAGTGGTTTAATGTATCTTTTACTAATGGAAGTTTACTATCCTCGAGAGGATGATGATTGTATTGTTGGTATGAATGATACTCGTTGTATTTTTTCATTCTGATTTAAATCTCTGGTATAGAAATTGTTGTAACCACGATCATTCATATTCTATTTCTTGTAAGGGAGAATATCAAATGGAAATAGTTAACAAGAGAAAATCGTTTTCTATCAAAAAGAAGTCAAGATGCAAACACATATTATATACAATATAAAAAAAATGTAGAAATACTCAATAATTAAAGTATTGTGATGTTCCAATATCTAAACACAAGTTATCGACAACAACAATATTTTAGAGTTTATTGTATTTACATGGATTCGTGTGATATTGATATCATTGAACAATTGATGTCTTTTTAAGTATGGAAAAATGACTTGATTATAAATGAATTTAGGTTTTATTGCGTATTGAACAATCAATTCTAAGCCACTTTTCTTGACTTATATTACATGATAAAAAATATGAAGAATATTAGATTACATGAGTATTATGTGAGTATTTATTTTTACGAGGTTATTTTTTGGACTTCATGAATATTACAAAGTTAATTTGAACAATTAACTCGTTAACTTATATAAGCATTATCTTGCTAAGTTAACCGATAAAATAACATTATGTTCCAATAATGGTTAGTGATTGCAAACACAGTCTGATGTCTCACAACTATCATCTACAAATGAATATATTCAATGTCCTAAACTAAAAAGTCTATATCTAGCACTTTCTAAATGAAAAGATCAATTTCAAAGTTTAACATCGTATAAGCATTAAGTGCAAGAATAAATTCATCGACATAGTGAAATAAAGTTTATATATAACCAGTCAGATCGAGTATTTACATCAAAACCATAACAAACTATACCTAATCTCAACAATATAGAGAATTAGTTAAGCATAACCTTACAATACATAATGAAAAATGTATGGAAAAATATTGACGTTGATTCTCCAAACTTGGTTCCCGTGTCCCATTGGTCGTTATCCTCTGTGATCTTAAAATCCCAAAAAATGGCAAATATACAAAAAATGATGAAGTGAAGCTCTATTTATATAGTTATGAAAATTTCAAGTTTATAGGTGAATTGCAATTCGCTTTTGCAAATGGTTCTCTATTGCTATACTTTAATCTCTGTCTCAATTCACTTAATGAATTGCCATGTACCCATCTTCTTTAAAAAAAATTCTAAGTGGGTAGCTTTATGACAGAGTTTCCCTTCATGACCAAGTAACCTTCGTAGCTAAGTTTCTTTCATGGTTGAGTTACTTCATGATTGAACTTTTTGATTAAGTTTCATTGGTGGCTAAATTTACTTTTTGATTTCTTCTTAACAAAGTTAGTTTCATAGTTGCATTCTATAGACTTTTCAACTACAACTAAGGTGCAAAATAGGTCAAAGTAACTCTGATCATGCCTAAAACCTAACTATATATTATATAATATGTATGATAAATCAGGACAATTTGATATGATTTCTTGCTAAACAAGTTAATAAGTGTTTTGAAATATATTGGATTTTAAGCAAATCCAACACTTATCATCAACACAAAAGAGAATGACTTTCACCGCATGAAACTTTCACCTCGTGTGGTATCTTTTCCTCATATCTTAAGAGAAGACCATGAATTGCTGATTGATTGACTAGATTCAGTGCTACAATATCGACTGCTAGAAAATGTAGATTTCAACTCCCCCTCTTGATCAATTAAATAATTTACTGCCTGCATACACCTCTATGGTGTCTAGGCAAGAATTTTTTTAATTTTTTTTGTCTATTCTTTCTCTCTTAATTGGAAATAAATAAATAATCAAACCTTTTGATAAAACAGTTAAAGCGAGTTATTATGCTTGTATCGCGTCATCCCAATCTAGACATCGATTGAATAAAAAAAACCCACACCATAATATTAACTTTGTTATATTAGTTTCTAAAATACACCAATAAGAATTTACTACGCAAAAAAAAGTTAAGATTATTTTAGTAAAATATATAATTTCTTCAGTAGTGAAATATACAATTTTTAACTAAGAAGATATAAATTTTTTTCTTATATCAATGGTAATATATGATTTGGAAATACTTTATCTTAATGAGTATATAAATAAATGTATTTAACCCTTTTCTCAATGAAAATAGAACACCATAAGTAACTCTCTGATACCAAAACCGACCCTGAATTGTACTTCGTCTGCCAGATTTCCGATTCCGTTACGATCCATGCAGTGATTATCCGATTCAGGTTTTTCTTCTCTCTCTAAAACTACTTTTTCATTACGCTTTCTCTCTCTCTCTATAAGGTTAACGCTTCTCTGATTTCTTCTATCACTGATTTAGGGTTAGGTTTCATCGTTGTTTCCTTATTCGTTTTGCTTCCAAATTACATTGATAGATTGAATTGAAATCCTTCGACTTTTCTGCATACATTCACCGTTTTGTTTATGTGATTGCTATTTGAAGCGTTATTTTTGAAATTTCTATGAACTATGCAATATTATTATTGTTGATGAATGATGATGCTAGTTTTGCTCTCTGCGAATTTTGAGAAGCTCTCCTCCTCAGCCAAACCCTAGCCCCCGCAACGCTGTTCACAGCCTCCTTACTCTATTCTGACCGCATTTTCCCGAGTAGCCCTCACAATCTTCATCCATTTCTTCTCATCTATCATCCTATTAAGTTTATTTTTAGATCGGATAGATTTTTAAACACCACCTTCTCGGCTAGATCTAAACCAACATAGACAATATTTTGGTTTATTGTTTGTAACTATATCTCACTGAGTAGTGATTAGTGTTTTGATTGCATTGATTATATATGGTACACATTCTTTTGTAGTTGGTACTATGGTGTATGTATACTTAATCTTGTATTGTATGTTGGTTTTTGTTGTCTTTATACTGATCAAAATTATTATTTTGTAGATTTTAAAAGTCCAAATTTTTATTTAAGCCAATGGTAAAAAGTACTCGTTCTAGTCAAAAGGCTAAGGATGAAGAAAATAATAATGGGAGGGTGACCCGAAGCAGCGAGAAAGCAAAAATCAAAGCACATCTCAATGTATCGGATACAGCTGGTATTAGAAAGTCTTCTAGAGAAAAGCCATCAAAGATGATCGCAACCTCTTCAAGTACTCAGAAGTCTGTGCAAGTAGAGAAGGGAACACTGCCAGCTCCCGAAGCCAGAAGGAAGTCTGTAAGGGTCGAGAAAATGAAAACGCCAAGTCCTTTGACGAGATCTGGCAAAACTAGGAATCATTCTTTTTCCGGTCCTTCATATTCTAAAAGTGCAGGGTCTCTTGGCTCAATTTCAAGACAGAAGCTACAAAAAGAGAAGAGTGTGAAACAATTGACATTTGAAGCCAAGGAAGTGAATGAAAACGAGGAACACAATGAGGAAAGTTCCCAGGTGAAAATAAAGAAAATGACCGCCCTGACGTATCGGTCTCTCTTTATACAACCAAAGAAAGGTACTTTGGTGTTTTGTATTATGTCATTCTTTTTTGCCAACTTTCTTCTTGTTCACTCAGGCATGAGTTTTGTTACTTATCCAAATCCAAATATAATACAAAGCGATGTTAATTTGATGGTTAACGTTAAGTGCATTGTCATGTTAGAAGAAAGTAGTTAAATGAAGCTAGTAGTAGCAGGGGTTTCTCCTAATCGCTGGTTGGGTTGTTTTTATATACATATCAAATTTATTAGAAGTGGACATTTTTTTTTTCCGAGTAAGGCATGCTAATTATTGTTAGCTATTATTTAAATCATCCATCTTTTGATTGCTTGATTTTCAGATTTCCTTGGGAATTCTGATAATATTAGCAAGTCAAATCAGGAAGGTGACAACAGTAGTGGAGCCAAGATTGATGAGTTATCTAAAGGAAGTTGTTCAGATGGCAAAGAAGTATCACAGAACGGTACACTGCCATCGGAAGACGCCACAGCAAAAGAGACCACAGTTGACTCTAGGATCGGCGATAAAAGGTGCCAAAGCAAAGGTGACAATAGCAGCGAAGTTAAGATTGATGAGTTGTCAAAAGGAAGTTGTTCAGACGATGAAATGGTCTCAAAGAATGGTACAATTCCATTTGAAGATGCGAAAGCAAAAGAAACCAGAGTTGATTCTAGGACCGATGAGCCAAGGTGCCAAAGCAAAGGTGACAACAGTATTGGAGCCAAGATCGATGAGTTATCTAAAGGAAGTTGTTCAGATGACAAAGAAGTATCAAAGAACGGTACACTGCCATCGGAAGATGCCACAGCAAAAGAGACCACAGTTGACTCTAGGATCGGCGATAAAAGGTGCCAAAGCAAAGGTGACAATAGCAGCGGAGCCAAGATTGATGAGTTGTCAAAAGGAAGTTGTTCAGACAATGAAAAAGTCTCAAAGAATGGTACACTTCCATTTGAAGATGCGGAAGCAAAAGAAACCAGAGTTGACTCTAGGACCGATGAGCCAAGGTGCCAAAGCAAAGGCGACAACAGTATTGGAGCCAAGATTGATGAGTTATCTAAAGGAAGTTGCGCAGATAATAAAGAAGTCTCAAAGCATGGTACACTGACATCTGAAGATGCCAAACCAAAAGAGACCAAAGTTGACTCTAGATTGAGTGGGCCTATGACAGATCTAGCAAAAAATTGTGTGACTCCCGGCTCATTTATACCATCGAACACCCCAACTTATGAGACTAGTGTGGTATCCAGAAGAGTACAGCCTGATTGCTGCGTAGAGGAGACATTACCAACATTAGTGTTAGGAGATTCTGTATTAGATGATGATGACTTGGTCAGTAACAATGCTGGTCTTGGTGGGGGTGAAAAATTAGCACCTTCTAAGAGAAAGGCAATCACAGTGGACATGGATTCAAATGTTCCTTCCTCATTATCTAAAGGAGACAGCAGCAACTTGATCCCTGATGCTCTCCCTTCAAAACTAGGTGGCAACGAGTCATGTTCCAAACGAATAAGGTACTTGTTGTTAAATGGTATCAAATCTAGCGACATAAGAGTTCTAATCCATTCATTGTTCATTTTTTTGGTGTGTTCTGTTGCTTTATTTATTTTTATGAGGTTTGGCTTTAATAATGTTCCCTTCTTCTATATCAAAACATCTGATTTTTTTTTTTTTTGCGACTATAAAGCTCATATACACAATTCTGTCTTCTCTATTTAATATACACAATTCATGGTCATTTTACAAAGTTCTTCTATTGAATCATTCATATCACACATGCTGCTTGATATATCATATTAACCACCTTTTGTCTTTTTGATTATTTTTTACTCAAACATGTTTGTTTGGATGGTGTCGGCCTATTGTATATTCTTGCGAGCTAATATGAAAGTTGTTTCTCCTTTTGTACAAGTCATCTGCAACTCTATTGATTGCAAAGTCCTTGCTAATACTAATATTTGATTACAAAGTTGAGAAAGAGAAAAAAAGAGGAAGCATATGTATATATATATATATATGTATGTATGTATGTATGTATGTATATGACTTGCCAGAATACACCATCTACTTTTTATGGAATATTTTAGCAACATGCACCTTAGGGTGCATTTAATCACTTCAGTTATCACTTGCTAACTGAATAATTTTTTGAGGTGATGGGTTGGAGAGACGGGGTGCTTATTAAATATTTATTATAAAATGAGTGATGTGTACATATGGGACCCGTTGAAGCACCTAAACAGGAGCTCCATTATGGATGCTCTTACTACCATGGCAATCCCGTAGAATACCCATTATCTCTACCACTCTCCCTCAAGCTAGAGCATATAGATGACAGATCAATCATATGCACCAAGTTTGTTACAACTTACATAGGTAATTTATATGAAGATCCCTCAAAGACTTGGAGATAACATCTGTAAATTGATAGCTTAAACGAAGAAAGCTAGTGATGATGTTTTCAAATGAAGTCTTCTCTCTAATAAAATGACAATATATCTTATGTGCTCAGTGCAGATCACCAATGAGTCCCATTTGTGTTGCCTCCACAAATCCAAGCTCCCAAAGTAATTTTTCAGTCACCCAAGTAGCCTAGGCAAAAACAATGGGAATAGTCACTTTGTTGGTTTACCCCAAATATCCTTCCGGGTTTGATTATGTTAGGCACTATATTTTCTCTTTCTAAGGGTATATTTGCAACAAACTTAAAGCTTAGTAAGCTCTAGTTTGTGAGGGAGTGTTAGAATATAAGAAAGTATGTTATAATATCTTAGTTAATCTCTTAGGATTAATTTCCATATCACTTGTTGTTGCTGCTGTTGTTATTTGATTCCTGATTTATTTAGGACTAAGTCTATCTATCCCCTATAAGCAAGGATTAGTGTTTAGTCTTTCATATCATGCTATTATCAAGTTTTTATCAATAGTCATCTAGCTCTTATTATTTCTCTTCTCCATTCGTTTAAAACCAATAACTTCAACAATCATCAATAAATATAGCAAAGTATTTGATCCTTAAAGTTGACTCAGTATGGTTAGGTCCTCATTCGTGCGCGCACACACACACACACATTATAGTGAACTTAGGCAAAAGAAGACTTACAGATTCAATTATGCAATGAATTACAAAAATGTTTTTCAAGTTGGATAATTTTGGCGAGTGTTAGCCAATTTTTGTAACTTTTCAAGGCCAGAGCTACTCATTTACTATATTTACATACAAAAATATAAAAATGTAAATATATGAACGAAATGTTTTGCTAGGAATAATACCATTTACCCTTTATCTGTTGATCTGTTCCTGATGATTTATTGGCACTTTGACGTATTAGGCGTTTTCAGGTCTAAGTGATTGGTTCTTTACTTTGCAGGTTGGATTATAATCCTACAGTCAAGGAGTCACGTGACCCATGTGGAACTGAGGTTGGTTGGATTTATTTTATCCACATCGTCCCCCCCTCCCTCTCCCCCCCTCTCAATTTACTTAAAATTTGTTACGAAAGGGCTTTACAATGCTATCATTCTCAAACAAGTTAATATGGGAGCCGCAGCACTAATGATAGATTGCTGGTTAATAATTAATCAACAATCCTCTGGTGCCCAGGCATAGAATCTGTTCCCTTAAATCAAAATTAGCAACGTGTATCCATGTACATTTATTTATGTTCATTTGTGGTAAGTCTCTTATTTCTTTGTATTTTTTCATGGGCTTCAGGACATAGATGTCATTGAGGCAACCATGCAGCAGAAGAATAAGAGCGACCACGCAAGTGGAACTGGACACCTTAAGGTTTGTTTCTTTTGATGTATAGGTTTGGCCTTATCCCTAAACTCAAATGTGTTTTGTTGCCTATTTAATTCTACTGGGATTGCAGGATAGCACTGTGGAAGACAAATATATTCCTGCTCTTCTTGATGGTCAAAGTGTTGTTCAACCGAAGGAGAAAGTGTCAAGTCATATTGCAAACAGATGCAAGTCGGACTCCTATAAGTTGGTTGAATATTGGGTTCCTGTACAGATATCTAATGTGCAGCTTGAGCAGTATTGTGCTACTTTACTTTCAAATGCTTCATTTCTTTGCTCGTCGCCGAAGATTGATAGTGTTGGGGCCATTCGTGATGTCCTTATTTCAATCCGGAAGGTTAGTTTGCACTTTTTGAATTATTTTCTTAGATTGCGTAAGATCAGAGATCATATATATTTGCTTTAGATTCTAGCTGTTTCATTCCGCCGTATTTGGTTAGTACAATATATTGGTTAATTTTCCTTTATTATTAGATTGGATGGTTATCAATAAATTGATCATAATTCTCTAGTAGTATCAAGTAAAATATTTAAATTTTATCCTTTCATATTTTTTAAATAATTTCAAATATTACATAGCAATTTTAATCAATCTTTGACATGCATGATTCATTATTGGAAAACGTCCTGTTTCACCTAGTGATATGACCTAAATAGAGCTTATCCAACTTTGACAATCCTCACCTTGCAAGCAAGTTTTGTGGGGGCTTAGACGTTGAGTTTAGATAAAATTGGAACCTATTCTAGATTCATTGTTGCACTTTCGCCACCCAAATTGTTCAGGCATAAGGCACAAGAGCTCTGAGTGTGAGGTGGTACTCGAGAAAAGTATAAATCTCACATTTCCTAGTAGTGATATGACCTTAATATAGTTTATAAAGCCTGGACAATTTTCACCTTACAAGCCGATTTTATTTGTTTTAGTTAGATCTACTATCTAAGATTCATCGATCATTGATCGAAATAGGTTTGGATTCATGTGGTTAAATTGAATCTATTTAAATTATTAACATCTTTTTATGCATATAAAGAAAGCTTGCTCCGAAGTTTATAGGTTTGGATTCATGTGGTTAAATTGAATCTATTTTAATTATTAACATCTTTTTATGCGTATAAAGAAAGCTTGCTCCGAAGTTTATTTGGTCTCCCTAACTAAAAACTAGAGCGAATTTGGTAAACAACCCTGTATATTTTTTAGAGGAATTCTTCTATAGAATTGCACATAACACAATCTTCACACACAGCGAATGATAATTTGACATGTATGTAACATTAAAAAAACTTCAAATCTATAACGAATGAAAATCAGGAAGGTCCTTTTCTCTCTTTTCAATCATTGTTTTGGGGGTTTCACCCAGATCTGTTTCATGCGTTAAATAAAAAACAGCACTGCTATTCAGTAAAAAAAACAGCACTACTTACTTGGACATTAAATCATCCTACCGAAATCATCCTTAATCAAACTTTGAAAAATCACAGTTCACTTCATGTCCATCAGCTACGGCTTCACATGCAAATGGGTGCCCATAACCATTCCCATAATCTCTATACCTAAATATTGTGTCTGAGTGTGATGTTTTTATATATGGTACTTCCTATGCAACACACTTTTCAGCCCACACAAGCATTGTT
Source organism: Medicago arabica (assembly GCA_946800305.1). Classification (NCBI taxonomy): domain Eukaryota; kingdom Viridiplantae; phylum Streptophyta; class Magnoliopsida; order Fabales; family Fabaceae; genus Medicago; species Medicago arabica. The sequence goes on along the minus strand of OX326971.1, from coordinate 52,318,613 downwards.
CTAATTGCTATAATTTGCTTTAACCATTGCTTACCGTATAATTTGATTTTAAAATTTGGGCTTTTTAGCCCGTTTTTGCTTAAAAAACATTAGTATTTCTCATTTTAATGGTTGATGGGAGAGAGAAAAAAAAGGTTTCCATGTTTTGATTTAACATTTTTTTTAATTTTTTTTTATTGTGTTGTGGTGTTTTAATTAGTTGTTTGGAAGAGTCAAGTCTTAGGTGCGTTTCCATCCGAGTATTTCTCTACTTTTAGTAGTTGATATGGTGCTCCTTTACTCTTCAAATTAACTCCACAGCTGTGAAGTGGCTATGAATTTTCTTAATGGTTTCATTTTCTGGTTGTGGTATCTCTTGACAGTGTTGTAATCATCCCTACATTATTGAAGAATCCCTGCAACCTTTACTACTAAAGGGCCTTGAAGAAGTTGAGTATTCGAGTCAAAAAGAAAAAGCAGTTGCATATTTGAATGTTGGAATAAAAGCAAGTGGCAAGCTTCAACTACTTGATTCAATGCTCACAGAGTTGAGAAAAAATAAATTAAGGACACTCATACTTTTTCAGGTATGCATTTTGCAGACTATATTCTCATATATTGACTACAAGTATCTGTCCATACTTCATAAAGTCGCTGACCTGAAAAACACTATTGTGTTTTTCTATTACTGGGTCACGTACTTGACCCACGTGCCCAGTAGGGTGCGACTTGGCAACTCACCAAAAGCACACAGAAGCAGACAATCCCGTCTATTTTATGGTTTTATGCGGCGGTTCCGCCGTGCCCACACGACTTGTGATCTTGGTCTTGCATGAGCACATTGTAGTCACACTCAGAGGCAGCAACATTGTGGTCTCGTTGTGAGTTGACTTGTGATTCTGACTACAATATAATTAGATGTCAATGATTTGGTTAAAGATATGATCTAAGATAGAGCATTTGATCCATGCAGTTGACCCCACCTTTTATTAGAGTACGGATTTGATGTGTGTGTGTGTGTCTGAGCGAGAGTTAAAGTTTCACTTTATTAGAGTAAGAATTCAAGAGAGGTCTCACTGTTCAAGTTTTCTTTTAAGATTGTAGAAAGCTAAGAAACATGTTTTTAGTATTAATAAACAAGACTCTTTAAGATTAATCAGGTCATGGTATAACTTTTGATTCTATTTGTTGTTTGGTGGTCATTGTACAACACTAACTGTTTTGAGTAGAGGAGGGGAAGAGGGATGGAGAAAGGTTGAGCCATTGATGGAGAGAAGGAGACTTGAGGAGGAATGCCATCAAGAAGTGGAAATAGTTTTTTTTAAGTTGTGGAAGGGACTAGAAGTTATCCCTTGATTTTCTTGAGAAACAAATACGTACTTTGTCCCCATCTATTATCTTTGATTTGTTTTGTTTTGTCCCATGCCGATTTTCAAAAAATAAAACAAGTATTTTTGTGTTGTCTAGTTATTCTTTTTTTAGCAAATCAAATGCACAGAGGCATGGAGTTTTTTTTTTAATTGTCATGGTCACTTTCTAATTTTCTCATTGTACTGGTGTATGTGTGTTGGTTACTGCTTAGGGAATGTCATACCCTGCTTTCTTTTATGTTGTGTGTTTATGCACTTTGAGAAAAACCAGGTCATTGAGTTATAAGAAATTGTTATTGAATTTGCAGCCAATTGGAGTTTCTGGAAAGACTTCAATAGTAGATATTTTGGATGACTTCCTGCGACAAAGATTTGGCGAAGATTCGTATGAAAGAATTGATAATTGTCTTACGGCTTCCAAGAAGCAAGCTGCCACGAAGATATTTAACGACAAGAATAACAAGCGATTTTTCTTTTTGATGGAAACAAGTGCCTGCCATCCTAGCATAAAATTGTCATCAATTGACGCCACTATTATATTTGACAGTGATTGGAACCCAATGAATGATATAAGATCCCTTCAGAAGTTGACACTTGATTCACAGTTTGAATTGATCAAAACATTCCGTTTATATTCACCTTTCACTGTTGAAGAGAAAGCTTTAATTCTCTCTAGGCAAGGTAAGACCCTGGACATCAACTGTCCATCTTCAAGCCGGGGTCTCAGTCATACTCTCTTGATGTGGGGCGCAGCTCATCTTTTTGACGAGTTGAGAGTTTTCCATGACAGTGCAACTTCCATGTCAAATCTCAAACCACTGCTGGAAGAAACAGTTTTGCAGTTCTCATCCTGTCTAGCTGATGTTGGTGAAGATTCTGACACAAGCAACTGCTCAATTTTATTGAAAGTCCAGCAACATGGAGGAGCTTACCTTGCAAATTCTCCTTTGTTTGGTGAGCTGGAATTTAGGTTGCCGGATGAAGAGTTACCACAAACGTTTTGGAAGAAACTGTTGGAGGAGAGACAGTTTCCAATTCCATGGAAGTACTCATGTGGTTCATCTCAGCGGAGCCGGAGGAGAGTTCAGCCTTTTAATAATTTGGCAGGTGGGACCGACCTTGTGAAGGAAGGCACAGCAAAGAAGCGCTTGAAAGTAAGCAATAATAATGTTGATCAGCCTTCATCAAAATCTGTAGGTGAAAAGTTACCCAATGGAATCAAGGCAGGTTAGTGTCTTGTTTGTTACTTAAACATTGTTATGATCTTTTATTGTTGTAGATTGATTTGTTTTAGCTTATTTTGTGAAAAGATCACCTATTTTAAAGGAAGAATATGTTTGAAGTTATTAATAAGGAAAATGCTATTTATCTAGAAAAATAGCATCAAGAATTTTTCAAGACACAGTTGGCAAGTTTTAATTGCATGATTTATTTGTTCACTTCCTATTTTTCAGCCACACCTCCTTGAATTATGGCAAATAGTGCATTGTGATTGGCTACTCTTTATTCTTGAAGAATTCTTGATGTTATTTTTCTTGAGATATAGCATTGCTCTATTAATAATATTCACATTAGAATACAATATATACTTAAGAATTATCATTGAAACCTGCAGTATTATAATAAATACTAAAAATGTAATTTTTCTTGAAAATGGTTTTTTTTTTGCCATTTAGTGTAGTTTTTGTGGAATATAAGCACTTCTATGTTATTGTATCCAGACGAGTTAAAAATAATTTTTATTATTTGTGAACAAACATAAATCAGCTTTTTCTTAACATCTCTAATTTATTTCTATCATAATTACATTTATTTTGATTAGTAACCAACAGGCCCTTAATGAGGTTAACTAACAGTAAGAATTATCTTTGATATGTTTATGATATCTTCTGAGGCCAGTAATTTACTTTTGCAGGAACCTTTGGAGATCTAGTGGGTAAAGTCACTCAATTCTTTCCTAGTTCAACTATTTGTGTTGGTGTAGCCATTCAATGTGAATTATAGTCCTTACTCACTTTGTTTGCTTGATCATATGCCAGATAAACTTCAGGGTAATGATGTTGAATCCGAGAAAAACGGCAGAGTGCATGATGAGCTAAGGAGCTTACATCTTTCGCTGAAGCCACAGATCACAAAGCTCTGTGAAGTTCTTCTTCTTCCAGTATGCAGCATGTTTTTCACTTTGTTAAGTTTTACTTGCTGTTTATTTTCCTGCTTTGGTCCCTTGACAAGATTGCATTCTAATAACCAGATTGTCTGTGCTAATGAAATCTGAGCTCTATTGTAAGTTGGAATTTGATTTGATGTTCTGGTGACATATTTTGTAACGCAGGATAATGTCAGGAATGTGGTTGACAAATTTCTTGAGTATGTTACGAACAAGCATCATTTCAATTGGGAATCTGTTTCAATACAGTCTTTTCAAATATCTCTGGTCAGAATATTTCTTTCTTAGCTTATGATTGCTTGAAAAAAATTAGACTTTTGTTTGTTTATTTATTTAATCTTGATTGTTTCCATATTGTTTATCATCTGTGATTCTTGTTACGATTTGGGCTAGCTTTTCCTTTCAAGCAGTAGTACTTTCTGGAATTTGATTTCGGTGTATCCTATCTAGGCTTCCTAATTTTGTGTACTATGTGCTTCATTTATTTATTTTTTGGAAAATCTAATACTCAATTTGTTTACTTTTCGCATATTTGACATTTTTCTGTTGCAAGCCAACCATTAAAGTCATTTTTTGTTTGTACTTGATCTGGATAGTCAGCTGCATGTATGCCTTGAAATTTTGTTTCAACTGACATTCGTGTCTCTGGGTAGTTCAGTGAGGTCGTTTGTAAGGTGGCTAAACTCAACCTCATTGTCATCAGTGCAGGGCATAAATATTATTATGAAATAAACTTGGGTTGTAGTCGTTTTGTCATCATATTTGTGGAAGATAATATAGAAGAAGTAATTTTTTTTTTGTTGATATTTTCCCCTGCTGTTTAATATTTCTCATTATTATGGAACTTTCACTTTTTTCTCATGTCTCTTATTCCTTTTGAAACGGAGAGAATCTAACTGCGACGTCATTTTCTTATCGCAATTATGATATTTTCTTTGTAAAATAGGTTTGTAAAGTACAGGAATTTGTTTCCTACTTCCTGTAAATGCACATATTTCATAATAGGCAAATGTTAACATGTGCCCCAAGGGCATATGTTAGGGAATTTAAAATAGAAATAATTGTCTTAAAAGTTGTGCATTCAACTTTTCAAAGTCAAACTTTTGTTCTTTTCTATAAAAAATTTCTAATTTTGGATTCCTTAACTTGTGCCCTAAGGGCACAAGATAACAAGACCTTCATAATAGCATAGTATATATAAGGACTGATAATCCCCTCCTTGTATTGTTCAAATTTCAGATTAGTGCTGCTGCTTCTTTGCTAAAGCACAAAGTTGACCACAAGACTTCTCTTGCTCTTGCAAAAGCGCATTTGAATTTTGATTGTAAGCAAGCAGAGGTCGACTACAGTTGTTCTTTTCTGCAGTGTTTGAAGAAAATATTTGTATATCGTACAGGTACTTATAATGATAATTCTTCTCCGAAAGCTTCTAAATCATTGAACGGAGTTTCATGTACAGAAGTAGTACGAGAGGTTGAATTGTTCAAAAAAGATTTGTCCAAAAGCATTAAAAAAATTGAGAAAAAGTTTGTAAAAATGCTGAATAAGGTACGCCTTATGTACCAGGAAGAGAAACATATGTTGAGAATGGTGAATGAAGATGAAAAGGCTGAATTGGAGAGAAAATACAAAATACAGTTAGCTATGACTCGATCCTGCTCTCCTAATGAGGTGGTGAGAACAGAATCACTCAATATTTTGAATGTTGACCATCAAAAAAGGATTGAAGAACTAAAATGTCAGTATGAAACAAGTCTCAAGGAACTTGATGACGAACACTCAGAACATATACAAAAGTATCAAGTCTGGGAAGCATCTTGGGTGGAAGAAGTGAAGTCTTGGGGAAAGAATGAATTACTAAACATAGTTGCTTCAAAGGGACCGGGAGCTGGGATTGATTACTCGCAGATGTGTGATAATGTGGTTGATTCTATGATAGAGGCTGGGGCTATGGTTACTGAAACTAATTCCCTTTCAGTTGGTAAAACAGTTGAACAACAAAATTCTCTGGTCAAGCATGACAGGGCTAATGAAATGGACATTTTGGTTCCAAATGATCAGCCAATCTCTGGAAGTGAGGACCATAATATGACTGAAAATCAATATGTGAGTCAGGAAAAGATTATCTCTAAACATTCCCATTCGAGAGAGCAGAATTCTGATGGTGCTACAAGCATGACAGATGAAACTAATAGGTCTGAAAATTTTGGCCTTGAATTTCGAGATGGTTGCGAGAGGTCTAGTTTAGGTACCACTAGCTTGCCAGATTATGAGAATGCCACACATAGAGAGCACCGATGTTCTGATGGAGTTTCATCAGGCGTAGAAGGGCAAATTCCAGTTGAAGTGCAAGAAACTACTGATAAAGGGGAATCTGTAAGCGTCTCAGAAAGACAGGTACAGGTTGAAATGCCTGCGACCGACAATTTTACCGATTGTCAGCTGCAGAATGCAACTCAACTGAACCCGCCTTCATCTATGGATCAAATATCCGACAGAGTTTCAATAGATGTGCCAGTTGTAGATGGTGTTTTATCATCAAAGCCTTGTCAAGCTGTTGGTTTAACCAGTTGTCAAGATAAAATTTCCCTTTCAAATCTACCTTTGGAGCAACAAATACCTGATGGAGATGTTCCTGTTATGGAGCCAGAAAATAGTCATGCAGTGGCTGAGTGTCATATGGAGCCTTCATCAAATGCTATGCTGGTAGATAATAGTACCTCAGATGACCAGGAGGGAGGAGTACATGGAACTGTGACCAGTGCTCCAGTACCTAGACCAGTTAACGTCATGGAGCCTCTAGGACAAGGGAAAGAATTGCCATCTGTGAAATCTGCTGCTGACAAGAATTCAGATGGGGCAATGCAAAATTCTTCTGAACAAGGTCAAGTGGCATCTAGTTCAGCTGATGTTGTACCAGCCAATCAAATCACAGTGCCTTCAAAGCAGGTTCATCAATTAGCTGCTGCAGAGCCATCTTCCAACTTGGCTATGCCGGGTTTGTCTAATGTTCATTTAGCAACTGAAGATGAACATCAGCTGAACAGCGCACATAGTCTACCCACTCATCATTCTGAGCCATCTTCTGTGGTTCCAAACAAAGATGTTGGGCAGTCGCACTCAAACTCAGCACTTAGTTTACATTCAAATCAAGTTGCTGTGCACCCTATCTCAAATTCAGATCTTGATTCGCGTACAGCCGGTAGAGTAAGAGCACAGTCTGGCTACAGAAGAAATTTGTCAAATCCTTTGGAGATGAATAATCATCCAATTCAATCTACACCTCCTTCATCTTCCAGAAGACTTCAACATTTGTCATATGATCCGCTGAACATTGAATTTGAAAGAATACAAAAAGTAATAGAACAATCTTCAAAAAACCATGAAGATACGGTTAGTTTCTGGTTTGCTCATATTATCGTACTCTGGTGATACTTATTCTAGGTTTCTATCTTTTCTGATTACTAAAATATTATTGTTGGAGCAGAAATTGCGGTTGAAATCTGATTTTGAAAAGGAATTGGCAGAGCTCCGAAGAAAGTATGATGTTAAATTTCAGGAGATTGAAGTTGAATTTCAGCAAACAAAGAAGACCCTAGATACAAATCTTAACACAGTTTATGTGAATAAGATCTTGGCAAACGCTTTTAAGTCTAAATGTTTGGATCTTAAAGTATCTGGTGCATCAGGAGTGCTGCATGGTATGTTTGTTTTTCATAGACATCTAAGTTTTAATATTGCTTTTACAACTTTGACTTGGCTTATTTTTAATAAACACTGTTCATAGCATGGACCCCATTCTCAGCTTAATACTAACAATTTACTAAAAATACCAACATTGGCCATTTAAAATGAAAAATATTCATAGCACAGACCATATGTATCTTTTGAAGTCGTGTACATCCCATGCATTGATTGACACAGATCTTGGTTGTTTGATTGAAAACTATATTTACTTTTTCAATCATATTTCATCATAGATTTTGTCGCCTTTCTATTTTTGTAGTAATTAGATGCTTTGTACTTATGAATTTTATTGCAAATATTAGTTCATCTTACCATACTATACTTATTTCAGCCTACCTAACAAATACAATAAAGCTTTGAAAGTTTCCAACCATCTTTCGTGTTGGTTGGTGGCTTATTTATTTTTCCTGTCCATCTGTGTTTTTTTCTTGACTGATCAAGTTTCAAACTAAGGAATAAGCCTGAGTTGGTAGATACTTCTAAAGCTTTTTAGAAGACTTCTTGCCAAGGATAATAACGTGCTTCTCTTATTTATTTTTTAAGCCCAACTTTTAAACTAAATTATATGTGCAGTTTTTGAAAAATTAGTCATATACCGACTGTTTCAGTAGTTTTGTGGTGACAAATTTAGGCACTTAAATATGTTCTCTTACACATAGTGTGTTTGCATTCATGTCTTGTTTACTAATTCTATTCAGCAGCAGGCATACATATCACTAAATGTGGATGGCTTGCAGCACCGAGTTTTCTGTTTCTCATATTTTTCTAATCACTATCTCGATTTCAGATTCACTTCCACAGCAGTTGCATCAACTTTCGAGACAACAAGCTGCTACTCGTCCGTTCTTGGTTTCCGGTTCTTCTTCCGGCGAGTCTCCTGCGACCAGTCTGCCAAGTCCCTCCATTGCTCCCACCTCACAGCATATGCTACCACCTGGTTACAATATGTCGGGAACTTTCTCCAGTACCTCTGCAAGGCCACCTCTCATAAACACTACTAGATCTTCAATTGCCCGAGATATTCAAGGTGGTGAGATACGTGCCCCTGCTCCACATCTCCATTCTTCTAGACCCTCAATATCTGCTCCGCCCTCCAGTTTCAATCCTCTTCAACGTGGGATTCCAAGTCAGATAGCACCTAGCAATCTTCGAGCAACTTCTCCCTCATATTCTCATGTCTCGCCCTGCCAAAGACCGCCAAGCTATCAGTCTGATCCACAAATGGGACGCCGGCCTGGCAGGCCTGGCAGTGCAGGCAGGTCAGCCTTACTTGGGTATTTTAGCAGTCAATCTACTAAAACGCCCCCAAATATTATTTCACATTTGTCAGATGTGGCTCCCGCTAACTTATCCAAATTTGGGCCCAATAGCAGTAGCGTGGTGGCTAACTCATCGCATCAAGCTACATCTCAGAATTTAGTATGTTTATCAGATGACGAGTGACCAGGGCGATGTCTTGATATTTTTTTTTTTACTGGGCTAACTGTTTGCATTTAATTATTGATAGTAAAATGTATATAGGTAATCAAGGGCAGCTTCATCTTTAAGCTCATTGATAATCTGATATTTATCTAACAAATTATTAATTAATGAACGACATAAGGAAGCACTGTGAATCGTGAACTGGCTCTGCAGTGATCTATACTGTTAACGTATTTAAAATTTTATTTTATATTAGATTTAAATGTTATTTGGGTTCACAGTAGGTTACGTGATTGACACAGATCAACGAGGATAATTGAATGTACAAATTATAATGGATGGTCTTGACAGATCAATGAGGATAATTGCTCATTTGTAAAAAAAGAAAAAAGTATAATTGCTCGTACACATAAGGAACCTGAATCATGTACAAGTTTGATTTTTACCATTTGATCAATAAGTTTCTTCATATCTTATTTGATCCAATAATGAGATTTTTGATTTAGTGATAAAAATAAATTTATGAATGGTGCAAAGCCTATCTCACTTGTTCATCATTAAACTAGCCAAATGAAATTATACTAAGCTTTATAAAGTTTAAGCCTATTTATAAGTATATTTGAAGATTTGATTTAACTATTTTACAAGTGGCACAATGCAAGTCTTTTTTCTCTCACCATATGATGGAAGGACTAGAATTAGCAGCATACATATTTACAGATAGTTGCAGGCAAAGGAAACATTGATAATCTTTTCTGAAAGGTTTTTAGGCAGCATACACTGTATTTAGTATTTACAACACACTCTACACAGTTTTGGATTTTATATCAATTCTTTCCTTCTTTCCGAATCCAAACATTCGAAAGTGAGTGTTTTTTTAATAGGATATCATATCAAGTATACAATGTCGAAATTTTATGTCTAAATATCAGTGTTGTAATTTTTACCTGTTTTGCATGGGAAGCGCAAAGATTTAAAAAGTGTTTTTAGGACATTCTTTAGCCAAACTTTTCAAGTAATTTTTAGATTAGTTACATGTTTTTTGAAAAGAAAAGTTGTAACAAATGTGAGAAAATTTCCAAAATTGATTATTATATTTTTTTTATATAAGTAAATGGGCTCATTATGTACTCTTTTAAGTTCCCCTAAAGACAAATGTACTCTTTTAAGTTCCCTAAAAACAAATGTATTTTTTTAAGATATTAGTCATCTAAATCAAACCGTGAGTAATTAAATTTTTGAATCTGGTGATTTTTATTACACTATGAGTATTTAAATTTTTGAATCAATTGAATTTATCAGATAAACGATTCAAATCGCACCACGACGAGTATAACTAGATTTAAATCACATCTAATACCGAATAAATTAAATAAGACGTCCCCGTGAACGTACCTCAGTTGGCAGTGACAATGTATTGTTATACCCAGGGGTTGGGGTTCGAACCCCGAACATCCCACTTATTCACTTTTCAAAAGTGAATTCTAGCCACTACATTAGGCTACTTGACAATTAAAATAAAAATAAGGCGAGGGCGAAGCTATGTTGCAATTTTTTTTATTCGAATAGATTTGTATATTTAGTAACTAACTATCGCAGTAATATATATTTAGCTACCAAATGAATTTATTTGCAATATTGCACATGTTAAAACAGCTAAAATAATAAGTTTTTATTAAAAAGTTATATATTAAATACAAAATGTAAAAGTTTCACTCCAAAGCTAATATTTTAAACTTTTTAACTTGTGAAAATTTGCACTTTATAAGAAAACCTATAAGATATCATGCTTCGTAGATGTATTTTGTCTTATTTTAACACTTTTGATTTTGATATCTTAAACAACTACAAAAAGAGTTTTACTAACAGTAAAAATTATTAAGACAACATTTAATATACTTTTTATCTTTTTTTTTTTGAAAGATTATACTTTTTATCTTGTTTCTTTATATTTGACCCCTCATATAAAGATGACTTGTTTCGTTCCTGAAATGAAGAGTTCAAAATTTGTTTCATAAATGGCTTCCACGGTGTTTCATCACACTTACGCAACACTAACATAGTTTACTACTCCTTCCGTCCCAAATTGTATGTTGTTTTGGAAAAAAATTGCCCCAAATTATATGTCGCTATACAATACCAATGAAATATTAATGTTATTTTTCCTATTATATCCTTAATTATTTATTACTATTTCTTTTTTCAATTCTTTAAATTATATTTTCCATACCATTTATTAAGGGCAATTTTGTAAAACAACTTATAATACCTATTTCCCACACAAAATTAATTATATTTTCTTAATACGTGTGAAATGCCTAAAACGTCATATAATTTGGGACGGAGGAAGTACTTACTAGTGGTTGATAATGATATTGATATGATAAATTAATTTTTTTAAGGTTATGCAACCATATCATATTTAAGGTATGTGCACATTATATATGAAACCTATAACAATTTAATGGGATAATATGATGCCAAAGAAATTTGGGATAATATGTTAGCAACCGTGTCATATCGTCATTGGAGACACTCTCACAAAGAAATTTGCATAAGTCTTTCACATTTATCTTTTGTGTAATTGTTTTTTTCCCTATAAATATATCAACTTTTCGTTTTAGTCCTTCTAAAATTTTTCTTCAACTTTTAGTCCCTATAAAATTTTCAATTACTACTTTTGGTCCCTATTTTAAATTTAATTTTAGTTTTTATTAATGAAATTATACAGAAATGTGTAGAATATTGTAAAAATCTTTATCAAAAAATACTAGATTTTTTTAACTAAACATAAATTAAATATGATTTTTTAACCGCAAAAAATATAAAAATTCATATTAAATTCATGTTTTGTTAAAAAATTCTAATTTTTTTTGAAGTGATTCTTATAATATTAATAATTTTTCTGCAAAGTCTCATTCAAAAATATGAATTCTACATATAAGTTTACTTTAAAGGAGAGACCAAAAGTGGAGATTGAAAATTTTATAGGGACTAAAAGTTGAAGGAATTTTTTAGAGGGACTAAAACGAAAAATTGATATATTTATAGGAACCAAAAACATATTTAACCCAAGATTAAAACTAAAGTTTTTGTATTTTTTTTTTATTCCACATCCTTGTATATAAGCTCTCTTTGTATTTTTTCACATTTTTTAAGAAAAATTGTTAAAACAATTAATGTCTATTTCATGTGCAAATATAAATTATCATTTGTTAAAACAACTATCTTTCCAATAGTAATTGTCAATTGCATTAAAAAGTTAATCAAAATTTTATGGTGATTAAACTTTTTTCCCGGTTAAAAATTCAGTCCTCAAATCCACTCTAACAAACTTATACAATGAATAAGACCTGCATTCCTTGATTTTGGTAGGATTTGCTAAAATCCCTTTTCAAAAGCAATTCTTGTAGATTCAACATCTTTTGCCAAGACCCTTTTTAGTTCCTTCTCAAATGCACCTATCTTAAGGAATAAAAGAAGCATTTATATTTTTTCAAACCATTACTATTACTACTCCTCAATGCATTGCATGTTCCACAAACACTTGCCTCAGTTTTTCCATGATATGTGTCATGTATTACAAGGGTCATCGATACAAGGTAAAAGAGAAATGATATTTGTACAACTATTTTGTGATAATTTTTGAACAACTTTTTCTCTAATACTCGCATGATGTTGTTATCTTCTCCTTTTCTTTTTCTCTCTCCATTGTTTTTGACCATTAAAAAGATAGAAAAACAAGATTGTCATTAAATGGATATACAAATATAATTGCTCAAGATAAAAACATACTTGAAGGGCTTGTGAGCAAACAATTACTCACCATTGATCTCATTATCTTCTTAACTCTTAAGGACAATTTCTTAAGACTAAAATAATAAAAGATAAAGGTGAGACTTTTTCCTTTTTTGGGTATGTTTAACATGTGGTCCATTGCCTCTTTTTTATGGCAATGTTTAGCATGGGAAAATTGACATATTTCCGTGTCTTAGGTCAATTTAACAAAGACCATTGATTTAATACTATTAAATACCAATGGATAGGATTGCTCTCAAATATTTACCTATAATATTTATCTATTTGTTTGAGTTTGAATTCCGAACCTCCAACAACCTTAACTTTTAGCTCAAATCAACGCTCCACTCGATATGTTTATTACTCCTTTAACATATATATATATATATATATATATATATATATATATATCATTTATTTAAGTTTTTGTAATAACTTAAACATGATTTCCTTTAGAATTAATTTTGTAATTATAAAAAGAGTACTATTTGAATTTATAATTTTCGGAAATGAATTATAAAATTCAAATTAGAAGGGATTGTTTTTAATTAAAATATAAATTTTAACTGTAATAAAGATACATTCAAAATTCAAGGTGCAGCAAGATGAACAATTGAGGTCAAATTCTGATTTTTAATATAAGAAAATAAGGAGTAGAGGTAATAACACAAGGAACAACACATATAAAACAAAATTGGTCTAAGATGGGCAAATCTCCCCATGCTAAAACTCGCCCTTTTGTATTCCTGTTTGTTGTTCCCACACACACTCCTTCATAGTACTTACTTTGTCACCTACTCCTACACAAAATCTACTTTCTTTTGTTTTGTCCCAAAATACAAAACAATAAAAGTGTGATGGAGATAGAAATTTCATTTAAACCTTAGCACTTAACATTATTCACAATGGAAGAAGGGATTGGTATAGGTAAAGGAGACAAAACCCATTGTAAAACATTACTCATACAAAACAATAATGTTGATGATCAGCCTTCATCAAAATCTGGAATCAAGGCAGGTTAGTCGCTGCTTTTGAAGTTTATTTTGTGAGGAAGAATACTTTTGAAGTTTACAGGAAAAGGACCCGTAATTAATTAAAGGGTTAATATGTCTTTACACCCCTGTAATTTGGGCGAGTTCCGGTTTACCCCTGTAAAAAAAAAAATTTTAGATTCCAACCCTGTAAAATAAGATTCTTTGATTTTAGCCCCTGACACATGTGACTGTGCAGAATTGCTGACGTGGCGAGCTGAGTGGCATGCTGACTGTATAATTAATTTTGTTTTTTCATTTTTTTAAAGGTACACATGGCATTTGTTCCTATTTTTTTAAAAAAATAAAAAATTTGTAAAAATAAAAAAAAATTCCAAAATTTATAATTCACGAAAAATATATATTTCAATTTTTTTTTAATTTTCCATAATGTTTTAAAAAAATCGAAAATTTTGAAATATATATTTCAAAAAAAAAAAATTCAAATTATTTTCGAAAATTTGGAAATATATATTTTCCGAAATTTAAAACAGATATTTTTTTCGAAAAAAAAGTTTTTAAAATTTTATTTAAAACGGATATTTTTTTCGAAAAAAAAGTTTTTAAAATTTTCTCAACAAAAGAAATCTGGAAAATATTTTTATTTTTGAAAATCTAGATACAAATTTATTTAAAAATTTAAGAAAATTCAGATTTTTTTTTCGAAAATTTATTCCATTATTTTTTTTACGATGTGTTTCCTTTATATATATATATTTCCCAAAAAATTATATGAAAAATACAAAAATTTCTAAACTTACTATATTTTGAAATTTTTAAAAAAAAATCCAAATTAAATTAAAATTTTAAAAATATTCGAAAAAATAACAAAAGCTAATTTTTGAATATTTATTTTTTTCTGAATTTTTTTATTTTTTGAAAAATATCCAATCTTTTTTCGTTTAAAAAAAAAAGATTTTTTTTCTTTTTTTAAATTTTTTTGAAAAATAATTTTCAGTTATTTTATTTTTTTATCTTTTAAATATAATTTTTTAAACCATTACACACATGTCAGGTTTTTAAAAAATTAAAATTAAAATAATTACACAGTGGCGTGCCACGTCAGCGTCCATTACACACATGTCAGGTTTTAAAAAAATAAAAAATAAAATAATTATACAGTAGCATGCCACATCAACGTCATGATGAGGTCAGATGTGTTTTGTGGAGAATCTTCATATTACAGGGGTGTTTTGTGGAGAATCTTCATATTATAAGATTGGAATCTAAACTTTTTTTTTACAGTGGGGTAAACCGGAACTCGCCCAAATTACAGGGGGGTAAAGACATATTAACCCTTAATTAAAACCTGGTAAAAAATTGTTTCCATAAGAAATCGAATCCAGAGTCTCTGAAACGATTCGTCTTAGTGGGCAGTGGGAGTTCATTAGCTACTTGAGCCCAATGACTTGGTTATTTAAGAATAATCATTAAAACCTTTTGTATTCGAATATACTTTTTTTGACCCAAGAACACTTGGATGAGATCTTGGGTTAAATATGGAGTTTTGCTACCCATTGCGGTCCTACCCAGCTCGGGGGATTAGACTTAGTAGCGTTTAAATGTATTTTTTTTTAAGATGTTTTATTTATAGTGTAGTTTTGAAGTAAAAAAGCACTTCTATGTTGTTCAGTTGTTGTATCCCACAAATTAAAAATTATTCCCTCCATCCCACAACGAGTGATCCGGTTTTATTATGTGTACTATTCACATAATATATTTTGACTATATTTTTCTACCGGTAGCATATAAGTTGTGTCGGATTTTTCTTGATGAATATTTTCAAAATATCAACTTTTTATAATTTTTGCTTTTAAATAATTAAAGATATTAAAAGTCAAAATTTTGCACGAAATAGTCAACTGGATCACTCATTGTGGGATGGATAGAGTACTTTTAAAAAATAATATTTATTATTGTAAACAAACATAAATCAGCTTTTTCTAAACATCTCTAATTTATTTCTATCAAATTACATTTATTTTGAATAGTAACCAACAGGCCCTTTGTTAACTATCAGTAAGACTCATTCATGTGGCCCTTAATGAGGTTAACTGACAGTAAGATTCAATGCACTTCATGATTCAATGATCAATCTCTTACAATTAGTTGAATAATTTATGATTACAATGACATTGCTTTATATAGTAGATCAAACTGTTAACAAACTAACAGTGAGTCTTACAAACTTCGCCTAATCACCAAGTCCTCTAATTAACTTGACAACTGTGTAACTAACTTGGCAGCTGTACGCCATTTCAGCAACTAGCTTAGTGACATGACACATGATACATTTACATTGATACTTTGTTTGCTTGATCAAATGCCAGATAAATCTCAGGGTAATGATGTTGAATCCGAGAAAAATGGCAGAATGCATAATGAGTCGAGGGGCTTACATGTTTCGCTGAAGCCACAGATGACAAAGTTCTGTGATGTTCTTCTTCTTCCAGTATGCAGCATGTTTCACTCTTTCTTATGTTTTACTTGCTGTTTGTTTTCATACTTTGGTCCTTGACAAGATTGCATTCTAATAACCAGATTGTTTGTGCTAATGAAATCCAAGCTCTATTTTAAGTCGGAGCTTGATGTTATGGTGACATATATTTTGTAATGCAGGATGATGTCAAGACTATGGTTGACAACTTTCTTGAGTATGTTATGAACAATCACCACTTCAATATGGAATCCATGTCAATATTACAGGCTTTTCAAATATCTCTGGTCAGAATATTCCTTGCATATCACCCCTTTTCTCTCACATCCTTCTTTCTAATATAGCTTATGCTTTCTTAAATAAAGTTGGACTTCTGTTTGTTTATTCTTGATTGTTTCCATAGTATCATGCAGTGGTATTTTCTGGAATTTGATTTCGCTGTATCCTATTTAGCCTTCCTAATTGTGTATTTTGTGCTTATTTTATTTATTTATTTTTGGGAAAATCTAATAATTAATTTGTTTATTTTTCACACATTTGACATTTTTCTGTTCAGAGCCACCCATCAAAGCCATTTTTTGTTTGTAAAATAGGCTTGTGAAGTATTACATGAATTTGTTTCCTACCTCATGCAGGTGCACATATTCCATAATTGCATTTAGCATTTATAAGTATGACTGATATTCCCCTCCTTGTATTGTGCAATTTTCAGATTTGGACTGCCGCATCTTTGCTAAAGCACAAAGTTGAGCACAAGGCTTCTCTTACTCTTGCAAAACAGTATTTGAATTTTGACTGTAACCAAACAGACGTGGACCGCGGTTATTCTTTGCTGCGGTGTTTAAAGAAAATATTTGTATATCGTACAGGCACTTATAATGATACTTCTTCTCCAAAAGCTTCTAAATCATTGAACGGAGTTTCATGTACAGAAGTAGTGCGAGAGGTTGAATTGTTCAAAATAGATTTGTCCAAAAGTATTAGAAAAATTCAGAAAAAGTGTGAAAAAATTCTGAATAAGATACGCCTTATGCACCAGGAAGAGAAACATAGGTTGAGAGTGGTGAATGAGGATGAAAAGGCTGAATTGGAGAGAACAGAAACACTCAATATTTTGAATATTGACCATCAAAAAAGGATTGAAGAACTGAAATATCAGCATGAAACAAGTCTCAAGGAAATTGAGGACGAACAATCAGCTCTTATACTAAAGATTCAAGATTGGGAGGCCACTTGGGTGGAAGAAGTGAAGTCTTGGGCAAAGAATGAATTACGAAACATAGTTGCTTCAAAGGAACCTGGGACTGGGATTGATTACTTGCAGATATGTGATAATGTGGTTGAATCCATGATAGAGTCTGGGGCTATGGTTACTGAAACCAATTCCCCTTCAGTTAGTAAAACAGTTGAACTAAAAAATTCTCTGGTCAAACATGACAGGGCTAATGAAATGGACATTTTGGTTTCAAATGATCAACCAGTCTCTAGAAGTGAGGACCATAATGCAACTGAAAATCAATATGTCAGTCAGGAAATCTTTATCTCTAAACATTCCCATTCCAGAGAGCAGAATTCTGATGTTGCTACAAGCATGACAGATGAAGATAATAGGTGTGCAAAGTTTGGTCATGGTTCTCAAGATGGTTGTGAGATGCCTAGTTTAGGTAACACGTGCTTGCCAGATTGTGAGAATGCCACACATCTAGAGCACCAATGTTCTAATGGAGTTTCATCAAGCATACCTGAAGGGCAAATTCTTGTTGAAGTGCAAGAAACTACCAATGAAGGGGACTCTATGTGTGTATCAGAAATACATGTTCGAGTTGAAATGCTTGTGACTGACAGTTTTACTGATTGTCTGCTGCAGAATGCAACTCATCTGAACCTGCCTTCATCTATTGACAAAGTTTCAATAGATGCGCCAGTTTTCGATGGTGTTTTATCTTCAAAGCCTTGTCAAGCTCTTTGTTCAACCAGTTGTCAAGATACAATTTCCCTTTCAAATCCACCTTCGGAGCAACAAATATCTAATGGAGATATTCCTGTTTTAGTGCCAGGAAATAAACATGCATTGGCTGATTGTCATAATGATGTAGAACCTTCAACAAATGCTATGCTGGTGGATAATAATGCCACAAATGACAAGGAAGGGGGAGTACTTGGAACTGTGACCAATACTCCAGTACCTAGACCAGTTAATGTCATGGAGCCTCTAGAACAAGGGCAACAATTGCCTTCTGTGAAATCCGCTGCCGGCAAGGATTCGGACGGGGAAATGAAAAATTCTTCTGAACAAGTTCAAATTCAAAATTCTTCTCAAGATGGTTGTGAGATGCCTAGTTTAGGTAACACATGCTTGCCAGATTGTGAGAATGCCACACATCTAGAGCACCAATATTCTGATGGAGTTTCATCAAGCATACCTGAAGGGCAAATTCTTGTTGAAGAGCAAGGAACTACCAATGAAGGGGACTCTATGTGTGTATCAGAAATACATGTTCGAGTTGAAATGCCTGTAACCTTCAATTTTGCTGATTGTCTGCTGCAGAATGCAACTCATCTGAACCCCCCTTCATCTATGGATCAAATATCCGACAGAGGTTCAATAGATGCGCCAGTTTTAGATGGTGTTTTATCATTAAAGCCTTGTCAAGCTGATTATTCAACCAGCTGTCAAGATAAAATTTCCCTTTCAAATCCACCTTTGGAGCAACAAATACCTGATGGAGATATTCCTCTTATAGTACCAGAAAATAGTCATGCAGTGGCTGATTGTGACAAGGGTATTGGGCCTTCAACAAATGCTATGTTGCTAGATAATAGTACCACATTCAGTTAATGTCATGGAGCCTCTAGGACATGGTAAACAATTGCCGTCTGTGGAGTCCGCTCCTGACAAGGATTCAGATGGGCAAATGCAAAATTCTTCTGAACAAGTTCAACTGGCATCTAGTTCAGCTGATGTTGTACCAGCCAATCAAATCACAGTGCCTTCAAATCAGGTGAATCAATTAGCTCCTGCAGAGCTCTCTTCCAACTTTGCTATGTCGGGTTTGTCTGATGTTCATTTAGCAACTGAGGATGAACATCAGCTGAACAGCATACGCGGTCTCCCCACTCATCATTCTGAGCAATCTTCTATGGTTCCAAATAAAGATGTTGGGCAGTCACACTCAAATTCAAATCTTGATTCGCTTACAGCAAGTAGAGTAAGAGCACAGTCTGCCAACCCAAGAAATTTTTCAACTCCTTTGGCGATGAATAGCCATCCTATCCAATTTACAGCCCCTTCATCTTCCAGAAGACTTCCACATTTGTCCCATGATATTGAATTCGAAAGAATACAAAAAATAATAGAGAAAACATTGAAAAACAATGAAGACATGGTTAGTTTCTAGTTTACTCATATTACCTTACTCCCATGATACTTATTCCAGGTTTCTATCTTTTCTGATTGCTAAAATATTATTCTGGTTGGAGCAGAAATTGCGGTTGAAATCTGATTTTGAAAAGGAATTAGCGGAGCTTCGAAGAAAGTATGATGTCAAACTTCAGGAGATTGAAGTTGAATTTCAGCAAACAAAGAAGACTCTGGATACAAATATGAACACAGTTCGTGTGAGTAAGATCTTGGCAGATGTTTTTAAGTCAAAATGTTTGGATCTTAAAGTATCCGGCGCATCAGAAATGCAGCATGGTATGTTTGTTTTTCATAGACATCCAAGTTTTAATATTGCTTTTACAGATCTGACTTGGATTGATTACAAAAGCCAAATTTCATTTCAGTTCCTTTCCAACTAGATTTCGTGTTTGTTTAATTATTTTTCCTTGCCCTTGTGTTTTGTTTTTTGTCGACTGGTCAAGTTTGATCCTAAGCCTGAGTTGGCAGATACTTCTAAGGTTTTGAGGAGAGTTCTTGCCTTGCGCTTATTATTTATCTTTTCTAAGGCCAATTTTTAAACTAAATTATATGTGCAGTTTTTGAAAAATTAATCATATACGGATTGTTTCAGTAGCTCTTGCATTATTGTTTTCGGTTGTTTAGATTACTCTAACATTGGGATAGGGCGACAAATTTACGTACTTAAATCTGTACTCTTATGCGTGGTTATTTCAAATTCATCTCTTTGTTTATGTATTCTTTTCAGCAGCAGGCGTACTAAATCACTAAATATGAAAGGCTTGTCGCACTGAGTTTTCTGTTTCGAGTATTTTTCTAACCACTGTCTTGATTTCAGATTCACTTCCACAGCAGTTGCATCAACTTTCGAGACCGCAAGTTACTACTCAACCATTGTTGGTTTCTGGTTCTTCTTCCAGTGAGCCTCCTGCGACCAGTCTGCCAAGTCCCTCCATTGCTCCTAACTCGCAGCATATGTTACCACCTGGTTACAATATGTCAAGAACTTTCTCCGGTGTCTCTGGAAGACCACCTCTCATAAACACTACTATGTCTTCAATTGCCCGAGATATTCAAGGCATTGAGTTACGTGCCCCAGCACCACATCTCCGTTCTTCTAGACCCTCAATATCTGTTCCATCCTCCAGTTTCAATTCTCTTCAACGCGGGATTCCAAGTCAGACACCACCTAGTAATCTTCGAGCAACTTCTACCTCGTACGCTCATGTCTCACTCTGGAAAAGACCACCAAGTTATCAGTCTGATCCACAAATGGAACACCGGCCTAATAGTGCAGGCAGGACAGCCACTCCTAACTTACCTGTCACTGGTTTACTTGGGAATGTTAGCAGTCAATCCCCGAATGTTATTTCACGTTTGGCAGATGTGGCTCCCACTAACCTATCCCGATTTGGGCCTAGTAGCAGTAGCTTGCTGGCTAACTCGTCGCATCAAGCTACATCTTAGAATTTAGTATGTTTATCAGATGATGAGTGACAAGACAACTGTTTCGCATGCATTTGTCCAAACACCTGACCATGATATAGATTTGTTTAGTTTGAAGGGTTATATTGGGACTGATGGCAGTGTCTTGAATTTTTTTGTTTACTGGGCTAACTGTTTGCTCTAATTATTGAGAGTAAAATGCATATAGGTAATCAAGGGTAGCTTCTTCTTTAGCTCATTGATATTCTGATATTCATCTAACAAATTATTATTAATTAACGATATGAGGTTACCTTTGTAAAAAAAAGTAATCAAAATTTTGCCTGATTTTTGTCGGAACTGGCTATTCAGTGATCTATACTGTTATCTGTACCCTATGTGAATGATCACAGAAATATATACTTGTGCAGTAATTGAATCTGGTTATGATTTCTTTTTTGTTTGCATTTCTTAATATACATAAATAAAATTCTATATTAAAACACATGATATTGACACATTTGCTTTCTCCTTAGCAAAAGGAAACCACTGTGTATACCTAATACCTTACAGAATAAATACATTGCAACACTAGTAAAACATTGTACTAATGAAATTCTATAGGAAGGGGAGTACCATCCCAATCCTTAAGGCATTCAAACATTGGATCAATTATCTTTCCAAGAGTAATTGCATTAAAAACTTTATCAAAATCTTCTCCTGGTGATTTAACTTTTTCACCAGTTAAAAATTCAGTCCTCAATTTCTCTCTAACAAACTTATACAATGGATAAGACCGGCATTCCTTGATTTTGTTAGGACTTGCTAAAATCCCTTTTTCAAAAGCACTTCTTGTAGATTCAACATCTTTTGGCAAGACCCTTTTTAGTTCCTCCTCAAATGCACCTATCTTAAGGAACATAGAAGCATTTATATTTTTCAAACCATTACTATTACTACTCCTCAATGCATGTTCCACAAGCACTAGCCTTAGTTTTTGCATAAGTGGATATGTGTCATTACAAGGGTCATCAATATATGTAAAAACATATTCACAATCAACCACTTTAAGTAAATCTTTCTCACACGACATATAATGATGAATCTCACCATTAACTCCCACATTTAAGATTTTTCTAGCCACTTGACTCACTGTTTTCTTAACTGTGATCTTTAGATTCTCCTCCAAATACCTCAAATCTATTGCTTGACATAAAGCAATCAAGTAAGTTGAACACATAAGCTTTAATATCTCAACAGCTTCTGCTGTTTTCACAGCAGATATTAATCCAAGTGAATTAACATCTTGATTATGCTGTTCAGCACTTTGGACATGATTAGTAACAGGATTAGCTAAAAACTGAAGCTCAGAACAATATGCAGCCAGTGCTATCTCGCCGCCTTTAAGTCCATAATCCAAACTTAAACATTTACTACCAGAGAGATTTGAAGGCAAACCATTGTTGTAAAAATCATTAACCAACTCGGACATTTGAGCAAAAATTAATTTTCCAATAGCAGCCAAAGCTAATCTTGTATTATCCATAGAAACACCAATTGGTGTACCTTGAAAGTTTCTACCATGCAAAGCTTTGTTCCTTTTCACATCAATCAAAGGATTATCATTCACAGAATTGATCTCTCTCTCAATTGATTTTGTCGAATACCTAATACCTTCAATTTGTGGACCTAACCATTATGGTGAAGTTCTAAGTGCATATCTATCTTGTTTAGGCTTTCTATGAAAATCTATCTCATGCGATTTCGTTGCAGCATGAACACAAGCACTTTTATGCAAAATATGTTCCATCAAGGCTACAGCTTCATGATTTTTCTGGCGGAGCCTTTCATTATTTTTCTGGCGGAGCTAATGATAACGTTTGAACAAGTTTGGTATTTGGTGTTTCTAATTTTTGTACAAATGTTAGCGATGGTTTGTTATTACCTTTCACATCTTTAGGGAAGGAATTGTTGTGCAGTCTTGATGGCTTATATGGGTCACTCGACACAAGGAAAGGTTTGGTTCTCGGTGTTGACTCAGACTCTTCAGACTGATTTCTTCTGGGTCCGGAGTGGGTTCCCTCGCTCTAGTCCCGTAGATAGATGTTTCCTCTTACTGTCTTCTGTTTATTTTTCTGTTTTGTTTCTTTTTGTTTTTGTTTTTTGAGGGTTTTGGTCTACTCCCCCTCTTGTACTCTTTTTCCCGTTTTTTTTTTTAATAAATTTTTTCTTTGAGATTGGCGGCATAGGATGGGGGTTCTGCGGAGTGTCAACTTAGTTGAGATGTCGTTTGCCTCCCCCTGATGCATGTCCAATCTCCTGGCTTAGCAAAAAAAAAAAGGCTGCAGCTTCAATTTCACCAGGATGATGTTTCAATTTATGTGCCAAATGATCTGTAAACTCCGGCTTTCCTTGCATAACTTCAGTGAAAATCGCAGACATAATTTCAGATAAAACAGTTAAGATATTAGCATCAAATAGAACTATAGACGCTAAACCAGCACCAACACCATTAACAAGTGCAAGACCTTCTTTAGGTTGCAACTCGAAGAATTCTTCACCTATATCAGCTAAATTAAAAGCTTCTGCAGCATTTAGGGTTTCACCATTGGATCCATTAATAGCTATTGAATTAGGTCTACCTGTTAGTAGTGCAGCTATGTAAGAAAATGGAATTAAGTCACCTGAGGCGGAGATTGATCCGTGCAAAGGTAAACATGGTTAATGTTGTGATTGAGAAGCTTTGCAATGGCTTCTAGTATTTCATATCTGATTCCTGAGTAGCTTTGAAGAAGTGTGTTGATTCTTACTAGCATTGCAGCTCTTGTTACATTTTGTGGAAGTGTATGGCATTGTTCTGTTCCCTTACCAAAAATTCCTGCATTCAAAAACCTGTCACATACATGATGTCCAACAAGAATCACAATTTGCATGAGAAGCGTGTCATTAACAACCATAGAATTGAATACATTAGTGTTTTAGCAAATGATTAAGATTTAAATTTTGTTTATATTGTTATAGACCATATAATTCTTCTTTATAATTTTTACACCCAAAATATTTTTTCTTTAAGAGATTAAAATGAGTCTTTACTCTTAAATTATATACTATGAGATAGAAAATTGAGTACCTACCTAATGAGCTCAGTTTGAAGTGCATGACCTTGGTTAGTTCTATGGGATGTTGAACCAAAGCCAGTAGTGACACCATAAAAATCAGTGACTTTATGGACACTCTCCATCACCCACTCACTACTCTCTTTAACTCTAACCCTTGCCTCCTCATTCAGCTCCACGGCCGCCATTCTCTCCGCGACCGCAACCACCTCCCCCACCCTCAATGTCTCTCCTCCCACCCTCACCACCTACTTCCTATAATCCTCCACCATCCTCTTCACTTCCTCAAAATGGCTCCCCTTCAACGTCTCCGCCGCCTCATCCCATTTTAATGGATCCTCTTCATGTTGTAACATTATATTAATTGTATATGAATGAATGATTAGAAAGAAAAAAATAATATTTGAAAGAAGAAACAAGGTTTAATTGAGTTTTGATATGTGTATGGACTATGGTATGTTAGAACATATGATTAATACATGTATTTATATTTGTACATGTAATGTGAATGAATGCAATGAGGAATGCAATGAGGAATATAGATGAATTTCCTAATCTCAGCATAGTAACATTGCAAAGAGAAATAATGAATGAAAACAAAGACTCGTTCATATATAATGTGCTTACATAACTGGCTTGCTGTCCATTTCCTCGGGGACTTGCCCTTAAATTCAGGGGAACGTGAATTTACTGAATTTTGTTACACGAAAAATACTTTCTCACTTTCTCTAATTATTTTACTATTATTTGTTCTTGACTACAAGACAAATGTATTTTTTTTCTTTCTAATACAAGACAAATGTATTGACACCCTTGTCTTGTAACAAATAGTTGTCTCTTCATCTTTATTAAAAAAAATCTGGTTTAGAGACCAAAAAATAAAACCGGTCAAAAAAATCAGTCCAACAGTAGCTACTAGTGGTTTAAAGTCATTTCACAAATCGATCACAAACTCATTTAACGACTAATCTAGAGATCGATTTAGCAATCAATTACACAATTGTGTAGCTAAATTGGTCTCTATGGTGACTCAAATAACTCAGTCATTAAATCGGTTGCCACGTAAAGAATATTTAGTAGTATATGAGCACCACGACATTCCCATGAAATAATAGCCATGTCTTCCTTCTTCTCTTCCACGTTTCTTGATGATGAATGACTTAATTCCTCATCATTTGAATTGCCAACATTTCCTCCTCCCCTACCTCGTCCATGGATCCACATTTGTTTTGATTCTTGAATCCTCTATCATTCTTCGATGAAACTTTTTATTCCGTTCTACTAACTTATCGTGCCTCCTACAACATTTCGGATGATATAATCCGAAAAGTGTTTTTTTTAAGAATAATCCAAAAAATGTTCCAAACATGTTAAATATCATAATCCGAATATTTTAATCACTCATCTAAAATACACTAAAATTACCAAATTGCAAAGTCACTCAAATATTTCCCTTGATCTAGTGGCCTTTCCAGTGTAGCCTTCTTTCTTTACGGCTTTGTAAAGAATCTTTTAATTATTCAATGATCATCAAATCATGATCATTTAATTTGTCAAAGGCAACACACAACACAATCCAACTTAATTAGGATTGAAAGTTCTCTTCTCCACGAACATCTTTTTTTTTTTTTCTCTATATCTCTTCAATTGATCAATAATAATTGCCTTCAACCTTGAGCAATAATTTGATGAAGTATTTTGCATACAAACAATTCGGATAAAATGTGTTAGGATGCAATTTTTTCATTAAATTAATAATGTTAGTATTATTAATACACATGCATGCAAACTTTGTCTTATAATAATGCTTCATCAATCAAAGTAATCAATCACATTGTATAATCAATACTATTTGTTTACCAATTTCTTTTGTTCATAAAATTTGATCACCAATTCAATTACGACACGGTGAACTTCATTTAATTCAATTGTGACACCACCAGTTTTCAATGCAGACAACATTATGTACCAAAAGTCAAATTTATTTATATGCTTCATCTACAAAGCTAGCTTAATTACACTGAATAATGTTATATCCTTCAAAATCAAATGCATATATTCTCTTCTTATGACCATTTTTTTTAAACAACTTGTTATCTTGTTTCTCCTTTTATAAAATACTGTTTTTGTGAACACTCCAGACGTTAGGTTTTTTTTAGTATATATGCAAAAAGTGTCAAGAGACTTTTAAAATGGAGACTGAGGCAATAACTCTGGTT
Source organism: Medicago arabica (assembly GCA_946800305.1). NCBI lineage: Eukaryota > Viridiplantae > Streptophyta > Magnoliopsida > Fabales > Fabaceae > Medicago > Medicago arabica. Next base: position 52,292,502 of record OX326971.1, on the reverse strand, counting down.
GCTCGATCATCTTCTCTCTGTTAGAACTAATAATCAATTATTCCGTTATCATAATTAGCGGTGCAAGAATATTTTTTTTAAGGAGTGGTGCAAGTAAATGTATATGATAGTTTAACAATAAAGATATTATTAACTATTGTTAAAAATAATGTTAATAAAATTCATAATCTCATTTGTCAAAAGAAAGAAGAAAAAAACTATGCTAAGGAATTAAAAAGTAGAAATTTTGTTTCTAGAAAAAAAAAATTTAAACTATTAAAAAATTGAATGCATAAGGAAAGTTTTTTTTTTTTTTATATATATATAAAAACCATTATTTATACTTGAATAGAAGGCAAGCAGACAACAAGCTGAGCTGCGCCGTTAGACCTTTTTGGATGCATAACTTATGAAATAAAAAAAAGGCTAAAATGCACTTTTGACCCCTATGTTTGTGATGGTAGCAATTTTGGCCCTCTATTAAAAAAAACACTTTTCAACCCCCTACCTTCACCCCTTTTGCAACTCGTAGGCCCCTTTTAATTTTGACCGGATCAAAGTTTAAGTAGCCACTCAATGGATGCCACCTGAAATTTTTTGAATTAAAATATAAAAAAAAGCCATATATTTTTGATTGAAATTAAATAATTAAAATAAATTAAAAAAACACCCAAAAATTAAAAGAAAAACTCAAAAATTAAAAAAAGCAAAGCCACGTGTTTATTTTAAAAATTAAAAAAAAAGAAAAAGAAAGGTAAAGGCAAAGGATGGCACGTGACTAATTCCAGAAACAACATATTCATCCCCTTCAGTAACATATTCATCATTCTTCCACTAAAAATTCCAGAAACACAAGACAACTACCTCCTCCACTGTCTTCTCCCAAAAACACAACACAACTCACCCATGTTCTTTTTTTTCCGACGGAGGTGGCCGAAGCCAATCCTCTTCTTCCGCAACCCTAACCCTAGCTTTCTCTCTCTTTTCAACATCAGAAGAATCCAAATCGGAATCTGAATTCGAACGAAAACGCTTGTGGCTGTTACAATATATGTTCGCGATTGTTGTTCTGGTTCATGCTATGGGTTTGAATGTGGGTGTGCTTCTTTTTTGATCAAGATGTTTTATGGGAATTAGGTGTACAGGAGAAAGATGATGGTTGATGTTGGTAGTTGATGCCATGTTTGAATATGGGAGGATGATGAAGAACAATGATTTTGATAGTTGATGATGAATCTGGGAGGAAGGAGATTGGGAAAAATTAAGGAACCACGTTTCCTTCCTTTTCCATTTTATTTATTATTATTATTTTTAAATGGTCAAATACACATTTTATTTTATTTTTTAATTAAAAAATATGTGGCATTTTTTTTATTTTTAATTCAAAAATTAGCCACGTGGCGTCCATTGAGTGGTCACTTGGTTTTGACCCGGTCAAAATCAGAGGGGCGAGTTGCAAAGGGGGGTGAAGTTAAGGGGCTGGAAAGTGATTTTTTTTTAATAGGGGACAAACATTGTTACGGAGCTAAACATAGAGGGTCAAAAGTGCATTTTAGCCAAAAAATATAATGATAAATTTAAGATCGATCGAGATATGACATGCATCTTCTTAATATTTGAGTGGACTAGAAATTAAAAAAAAAAATTGGTCTTTGTTGGTTCTCTCACTACTTTTCAAAAATTTCAATAATTTACTTTCATAAATAAAAAAATGAGAGACTTTGTACCCAAAAAATAAAATGAGAGGCTTTTTGGTCACGATGATAAGTCAAAATCAGTCGTCTCACTCTTTTAAAAATCCTTCTTTTTAACTTATTTGATAAAAATCAGAGATATGTAGGTTGTGATACATGATAGTCTCTAACAAATTTAATTTTCACATTGCTATAAATAAGAGAAATGCTCGGTCTAGGGTGGATGAGTGAAACAAGTCTCATGGTAGATGACTTCTTTAAGTTGTTGGATGAGTGATTTTATCATGCACGGTTAGTTGGTTATAAATTTATTTTCTCTCTCTCTCTCGTCTCTCTTTCTTGTTCTTCCGTGTCTCCTCTTCCTTTCTTCTACCCTATTAACCACATTCTCTTTACAGTGCAAAGATGAGCAAATCAATAAAGTTAATACATGAATGATAAACCAGGGCTAGGTTTAGTTTTTATTTTATTTTAAATATACCCTAAATAATCAATTGATCAAAATTGAACCCGTTAGTGTCAGATTAAAAAGAGGTGCAACACGTGCTAGGTTTAGTTTTAATTTAGTGATATATTGTAAGAAATTTCAAAAGCTTCTTCCCTACGAAAGTGTTGATAATCTTCGTCAATCTTATCCTCGTCATCATCAACTTGGCCTGCACCTTCTCCATGGATTCACTCATATACTGTTGTGTTCACCTCCTCACTCAAAGCCATGTTGTTGGCAAATGTCCTTGTGATATCACCATAATCATCTTGATTGAGAATAAGTAACATTTAGCTTGATATCCAAAACTTATTGACACATACATGATACTTCTCATAATAAGACTTGTGCTCCAAGTCATAGGCTTTAGCTTTAGTTTACTTCATAATAAGCTACTGCATTCCATAGTATGTTATGGTACACATGCAATCAGCTATAAATACTCTCGTAACTATTGAATCTTTAAGCAATATAATTTCATTTCTTTAGTTTCATAATATGGTATCAGATTTTCCCTCAAGGGAAAGTTTGTTACGGTCCTTATAACCGTTTTTCGTTGTGCCTCGTAGATGAAGCTCCATTGAATCTTCATCTTCTTCCTCGCTTTTCCGCCATTTTCGTTGCTTCTTTTGCAGCGTTTCTTGTTGTTTTGGTGAAGAAGTTTTTCGTTTTTCTTCGTTTATTGAGTTGTTTTCACTCAATTTCGTTTTTCTCTCGTTTCCTTGATTCCTTATCTTCTTGCTTCGCCATTGTTGCATCTTCCTCTGTTTCTCATGGCTCGCAATAACAATCAGCAACAACATTCCGATTCTGAATCTGCTTATTTTGTTCATCCAAGTGAAGGTCCAAATTCCGTTGTAGTTTCACCAAAGTTCAATGGTTCTAACTACCTTGCGTGGAGTCGTTCTATGCAACGCGCTTTAGGTGCCAAAACAAACTTCCTTTCATCAATGGAACTATTTTTGTGCCTGATACTGATGATCTGAACCGCAATGCTTGGGAACAGTGTAATCATCTTGTTCATTCTTGGTTAATCAATTCGGTTTCAGACTCAATTGCATAAACTCTTGTCTTTCATGATAATGCTTTTGATGTATGGGAAGATTTGAAGGAACGTTTCTCCAAAGTTGATAGAATTTGTATTGCTCAATTGAGATCTTCACTGAATACTCTTAGGCAAGGTACTAAATATGTCTTGGATTATTTCACAGAGATGAAGGCCTTATGGGAAGAATTGAATTCACATAGACCTCTTCCTAATTGCCATTTCCCTTTTCAATGCAAGTGTGATGCTGTGAAAGTGCCTAAATCCTAAAGAGTTAAAGACCAGATTATTAAATTTCTCACTGGTCTTAATGAACAATTTTCTGTTGTTAAGACTCAGGTTCTCTTAATGGATCCTCTTCCTACACTGAACAAGGTGTTTTCATTGGTTATTCAAGAAGAGAGCAACAATGCTTCTGTTCCTGCTATGGTAAATTTTGAAGATAGCAGTGTTTCAATCAATACTTATGATGCAAGAAAGTCTCAGGGGCGTGGTAAAGGTGTTTACAACAAACCTCCCATTAGACATTGTACTTTCTGCAACAAAAACAATCACACAGTTGATTTTTGTTATCAGAAGCATGGGTTTTCCGATGTGAATAAGCCTGATTCACAAGCCAATGCCACTACTAGTGATGTATCTGATGTCAATGTTTCTCCTGGTGTATCTGGTTTGTCTCAAGACAAGATGGAACAACTTGTAGCTTTATTGCAGCAGGAAAATTTGATTCCCTCACCTTTAACTCCTTCTAGTGCTGCCACCAACCATATTGTTGCTCCTCAAGTTTCTTCCAACTACACCACTCCTTCTTCTTTGACTCCTACTTCTGCAGGTATAATCAATTCTACTACATGTTTCTTCATTATCAAACTCATATTGGTTAATTGATTCTGGGGCAAATGAGCATATTTTTTTTATTTACACTTGTTTACTTCTTATCATTCTATTTCACCTGTTATTGTCACTTTGCCCAATGGTTCTATTGTCACAGTCACACATGCTGGCAAAATTGTTTTCAGTCCTCAATTTTATCTTAACAATGTTCTATATTCTTCTTCCTTCAAATTGAATCTTATGTCTGTTCACAAAGTTTGTGAGTCTTTATCTTGCATTTTTCAATTCTTGCCTAATCAATGCATCATTCAGGACTCAACATCCATGAAGATGATTGGTTTTGCTAGTCAACAAGATGGATTGTACAAGTTTAATGCTTCTTCCAATTCTCCTAATAAAGATTCAACTAGTTTAGTTTCAAGCACTTGTACCATTCCTATTTCTTGTAATTCAAGTACTATCATTCCCAATAAAGCCATTTGGCATTTTAGATTGGGACACCTCTCTCTCACCAGAGACTACATATGATGTCTTGTTTGTACTCCAATATTGTTTCTGGTAATAAAAATTCAATTTGTGACATTTGCCATTTTGCTAAACAAAAGCATTTGCCCTTTTCCATCAGTACTTCTCATGCTTCTGCTAACTTTGAACTGTTACACCTTGATATTTGGGGTCCTCTTTCTATATCATATATTCATGCCACAAGTATTTTATCACTATTGTTGATGATCACAATAGATTCTTATGGATTATTTTACTTAAAACTAAATCTGAAGTTTCACATCATGTCAAATCATTCATTCAAATGATTCAAACTCAATTTCATGTCACTCCTAAATGCATAAGATCTAACAATGGCCCTGAATTTCTTCTTCCATCCTTTTATGAATCTCTTGGCATTTTACATCAAAAATCTTGTGTTGAAACCCCCCAACAAAATGGTAGAGTTGAAAGAAAACATCAACATATTTTGAATGTTGGGAGGGCTCTTTTATATCAATCCAAACTTCCTGCTTCATATTGGTCATATGCTCTTTTACATGCAGTCTTTCTTATCAATAGAATGCCTACACATTTACTTTAAGGTCAGTTTCCTTATTATACTATTCACCATAAACTACCTGATATTGATACTTTCAAAGTTTTTGGTTGCCTTTGTCATGCTTCTTCACTTCAATCCCGTAGAACCAAACTTCAACCCAGAGCCAGAAAAACAGTTTTCTTGGGATACAAGTCAGGTTACAAAGGTTTCATTCTTCTTGAATATTTTTTGCCTTATCCCAGTACTAGTGAGTCTATCACTTCTCAATGGGAGTATTTTTCACATGATTCAAATGTTCCTTCTGACACAGTTGATACTCCCCCATCTCCTCCTATCATTGATGATGAGGACTACTCATCATCATTTACACCTCTTCCTTCACCTAATACTATGCATTCACCACCTCCCTCCCCTATTTCTCCTTCTCCTAACATTCCTTCTTCTCCAAGAAAGTCCACTAGAAATAAAACTGCACCAGTTTATTTGCAAGATTATGTCTGTAATCATTTAAATTCTTCTCCTTATCCCATTTTCAATTATGCGTCTCATCATAATTTGTTTAATACTCGTTCTCATTTTGTCATGTCTTTACATTCTCAACATGAACCCAAAATTTATGCTGAGGCAAGCAAACTTGACTGTTGGAATAAAGCTATGCAAGATGAACTGTCAGCTCTTGAGACAACTGGTACTTGGAGAATTGTTGATTTACCAAAGAGTCCGGTTCCGTAATAAACTTCCAGCCCTGTTTACCCAAAATAGCCAAATTAAAAGCAAAGAGATCCTTGAACCACATACCTCCATGGATCTTTGGTGCAGGCAACTTATCCAAACTCATCCAATGGATGCCTCTGCGAGTTGATTTACCATGGCCCCACCAAAAGGAGTTCATCATCTTTTCAATGGAGTCTACTAAAGTGGTGGGTAACTGAAAAATGCTCATCACGTAAGAAGGAATAGCCTGCAAAACAGATTTTATCATCACCTCTCGACCTGCTTTGGAGAGACACTTACCACTCCAAGAGTTGATTTTCTGCCAGACACGGTCCTTGATGTAAGCAAAAGTAGCATTGCGCTCTCGACCAATCATAGAAGGCAGCCTCGGGTATTTACCTGTACCCAAAACCACATGCACGCCTAAAATGTTAGTGATGTTATTTTTTAGAGCCTCGGGGACATTTCGGCTACAATAAATTTCAGATTTGGGCAAACTGATTGCTTGACCAGAAGCTACCTCGTAGGTGGATAAAATATTTTTCATAACCTGTACCTGATCCTCAGTAGCTTTAAAAAACAAAAAAGAGTCATCAGCAAACAAAATATGTGACACAAACGGTGCTTGGCGACAAACCTTCGTGCCTGTGAGAGCACCTCTTGTTTCAGCATCTTTAATAAGGGAGGATAAACCTTCGGCACACATAATGAATAAATACGGGGAGAGAGGGTCCCCTTGACGGAGGCCACAACCTAGAATAATAGGGCCAACCTGTTCACCATTGACAATTACAGAGTAATCTACGGATTCGACACACATACCCATCCAGTGAATCCATCGATGATGGAAACCCATCTTGTTCAAAACAGCCCTTAAATAATTCCAATCCATACGATCATATGCCTTGCTGATATCAAGTTTTAAAGCAACATACATATCATCCCCTCGCGTCTTCGCTTTCATAAAGTGAAAAACCTCAATTGCCACCATGGCATTATCCAAAATAGAACGTCCCGGGACAAACACGGATTGGTTGTCTGAGATGCAGTTAGGTAGCACATTCTTCAGTCTGTTTGCTATCACTTTCGAAATAATTTTATAAAGTATGTTGCAAAGTGCTATTGGCCGCCAATCCTTCATGCTAACCTGCGTAGAACCTTTTGGAATAAGAGCAATGTTAGTAAATATTTAAATCTGGAGGAAATTGGCATGTGTCTAACCAACTGCAGCACTCCTTAAAGATATCATCACTACATAAATTCCAAAAGTGTTGGTAAAATCCTGGACTATAACCATCGGGACCGGAGCACTTGTCTGAATGCATAGAGAAGATGGCTTCCTTAAATTCGGCTTTAGTAAAAGGTGTCGTGAGCATATTATTGTCAGTATTAGAAACAGGCGTATTAATGACATCAATAACAGGCGAGAAATCGCTGTTTTGTTGTTGAAAAATATTCACAAAATATTGTCGTGCCACATCTTGCATACCTTGCTCACTAGTAGTTTTATTACCAACATCATCATCATCATCAAGAGAAATTATACGGTTTACCTTCTTGCGAGCCGTAGCCATCATGAAAAAACTTTGTATTTCTGTCGCCATCCTTATACGAGTGATTCTTTGCACGTTGACGCCAATAAGCATCATCTTGGGACAACAGTCGTTGCATGCGTTTCCGAAGCTCAAACATGCAGACCTGATCCTCGCCAGTAGATACTAACTGAGTTTCCTGCAACTGTTTACAACAATCTGCAATATCAATTTTTAATTTGTTGCAATGAGACTTTTTCCAAACAGACATATCTTCTGCACATGACGCAAGTTTTGGAATAATAGTATGAATAGAATATTCCCGCCAAGAATTAGTAACAAGATCCGTAAAGCCTGGTTCGAGGTGCCACGCATTTTCATAGCGAAAATGGCGTTTAGAAACACTAGGCCGAGGGGTAGGAGCAACATTTACAAAAATAGGATAATGATCAGAAGCAGGTGCCACCAAAGTTTCGAGAGAAGCATTCGAAAAAATATTAAACCAAGAATTATTAGCAAGTGCATGATCTAACCTTTCTTCGATGGCACGCGAGGTACCAAGACTTTTAAACCAAGTAAAGGGATATCCTTCAATCAGAATATCCAACAAACCTGAGTCAATAACAGCTTGCCGGAAACCATTTATTAGCCACAAAGGTCTAAAGTTGCGCCCCCTTTTCTCCCTTGCGTCAAGAATGTCGTTAAAGTCGCCAAAAATACACCAAGGACCTGTAAATTGAATAGAAAGTTGTCGAAGAAAATTCCAAGCGGCTGTTCGGCGGCCTCCATTTGGATAACCATAATAGCCAATGAGTCGCCAAGTACCAAGAACATTATTATTAATTTCAATAGTAATGTGATTGCTAGAGAAATCAACAAGCTGACAGTTTAAAGAGTTGCGCCAAAATAAAGCAAGACCCTCGCCTCTGCCGATGCGGTCTACATGAAAACAACAATCGTAACCAAGCAAAAAACAAAGTTCTTCAATTTTATTTCGGTGAGCTAGAGTCTCGCTAAGGAATTAAAGGTCCGGATTGAAGTGCCGAACTAGGTACTTAAGGTCAGGAATTGCGCTCGGGATACCTACACCCCGACAATTCCATGCTACTAAACTTATTTGCCTAGGCAGGCCTGATCATCAGGACCTGCCGTTACATCATTTTCATCAAACAAAGGATTAGGAATTACATTCATTTCAACATCTCCCCCATGACTAACATTTGTTCCTATTACATTGTTTCCAAAATCCCCATCAGCGGCAAATGGTTCTCCATTCTGAAGGGCAAGCATGCGCTTTCGTTTCTTCAATTCCGAGCCATTGTCCTCAAGCATTTCATCATTTTTCTTAGTAAGGAGAGGTGCAGCAGGTAAGCCAATCACTAAAGGGCGACCCGGTAGCAGGCTAGAGGCTGAAGTACCTGTGGAAGAAGAAGCCAAAAGGTGCATTTTACCAGTAGAAATAGTGTCGTCACCTTGTTTAGCATACACCGCGTTCTGGGTAGCAAGAACATCTTGTTTCATGGCAATGAGTTGACTCTGGACAACAAGCATACGGTCATTGAAAGTTGTGAAATTTCCTGTATCTGCAGCACTTGTGTTTCGGCTAGCATGAGTAGCAACATCAACATGATTCTGTTGCAGCACTATTGGAGGAATAGGATCCTGAAGCCATCTGTTTGTTGCAGCCGTGCCAATGCGTTAAGATACAGGCTTCAAGTACGGTCCCCAATTACGGACACCATCATCAGAATCCAATTCAAACCGCTCCGGACAGACTTTGTCGGTATGTTCGATAACTCCACACCTGTGACAAAAAACACCAAGCTTTTCGTACTTAAAATTAACAGTCACATATTCACCATTACTAGCACGGACACGCCACTCTTGTTTGAGCGGGGAAGTGACATCAATTGAAACTTTGACTCTCATATATGAACTGTGGATTGTGTTGCGAACATCAAAAGCCCTAAAGGTACCTAGGAAACTCCCTATACCCTGGCCTACTCTTTCCTGGATGAAACCGAAAGGAAGGCCGTGAACCTGAACCCAAAAATCGATATGATTCAAGGGAACAAAGGATGGGACAGCACCAGGGGAAATACGGTCCATAACAATATGGAAGTTGTCGTAAAACCAAGGACCTTCATCTGGGACGTGAGCTGCGTCGACCTTGTGGTGAAATTGAAAGAGGTAGCGATCAACCACTGATTTGGTGATCGTAACCCGTTTGCTTGGCTTCCAAGCACGAGACATGCGCTCACTGAAATAGGCAAACTGAATTTCACGATCAGCTAAAACGCGGCCAATCAGACAGTGTTCCAAAACGGCAGCGGTTTCAGGTTCAGAAGCGAGGTTTAGGGTTAAACCCTCCTCTGACAAGGTAAGGCCATCGAGATTGAGGGTTGTGGGATCCATGGGGTCGGTGAAACAGCAGGGAAACACAAGGAAACGGTTGGAGAAACAAGGAAGACGGAAACAGACGCAAGAAAAAGTGCAGACAACAGTTTGAGGAAACTAGGGTTTGTGAATTAAAAGTCTGTGGAAACAGGAGAGTATATATGCAGGAATAGAAACATCTAGATCATGGATCAGATGAGATGCAACTTCTCACAAGGAAGATCCGTCCCAAGGTGCGGCTGCAGCCCAAAGGAGGGTGGCTGCTAGAAACCCTAGGAGGTGGAAACCCTAGGAGACCATGGAAGAAAAAAACTCAACTTGCGGACCTTTTTTTCAAAAACAACGACAAGAACAATGTCTTTTCAGAATTTATTTATAAACAGGCAATACTTTTTTAAAATAATAAAGAAAGAATATTTGAAATTTGTTTTTTTTAAGGAAATATTTGAAATTTGTTGATTAGTTAATTAATGAATTTTTTATTCATATAATATAAATTTATAATGTTAATAAATAGGAATAATTTGAATTTAGACACAACTTAAAGATAGTAAAATAGTTAAATTAAATCATTTACATAAAAAAAAAACGTTAACGAATATTTTTAAAGCATCGTTTAAGGACATAAATATAGAAATTTTGTCACTTAACCTTCAGAAAACAAATGATGTTGTTTTCAAACTTTTTTAATAAAAAAATAAAAGCATATCAAACTTTTAATGGTATAAATACACGCATTTTAATCAAATAAAAAGTGGGTGGAAATGGACAAATTGACATTGACATGTACTAATACTATGTATGGAAAATGAAACTATGGGATGTCAAGCAATTTGCCTGGTGCATATTAATTCTGTGTTTATTATCATTGCTCACTGTCCCTATCGAATTTTTCCATTTTAATAACGCACCACAAGTAAATTTATTAAGCACTTTCGCCTACTTTTCTGAGCAAATCTCTAATGAATAAATTAATTTGACAACTACCCAGCACACTTTTCTAGCCCTCATGACAAAAATATTAAAAATTGGCACACTAGTCCCACCATTCATTTTCTTCATTTTTAGCATACCCTTTAACATGTTCGTAAGTAATATATATAACAAATGGCAGAGCCCCAGGAATTTTATGGAATCCAGGCAAAAAAATTTATCGCAGATTTACATGTGACATAATATATAAACAATCATAAATCATAATAAAAGAAGTTCTTCATTTTTTCAACAAAAATACAATTTAAAATATGGTTGAAATCGACTCTGTAATAAATCGTAATAAAAGAAGTTCTTCATTTCTTCATGGTAATGATTTATTTTAATCATTTTAACAAATGTTTTAAGAACACTATTCAACATATAAAAAAAATGAAAATGATTGGAATAAAAAGAATAACACGCTAAAAGACTAAATACTTACCCTTCTCTCTTCTAATCACTCATGTGATCACCCTCTATCCATGAAACTAAAATATATATATTCTCATTCGTTAGTCCTTCAAGTTTAAAAATATCAACAATGTTGAATCAATCTTCATTTTTGTCTATGTATGTTCTTATCTGATTATTAAAAAGGAAAAATGTATATTTGATCTATCAAGATAACATTCAAACTACATTATAATGATTGTCAAATCGACCCAAATTAACATGATTTTTTAGCTTTTATATAAGATTGTGACCTCGTTTGTTGTAAACTATGATCTAATTATGGGGCTGAGTGGCGAAATAATCTTTACAATATATCTTTCAATGACTAAATACGGAGTTCTCGAAAAATTAATCTAGTGAAATGAGTTGGGACATTGAATAAGTCTTGTGGAGGAGGTCTAAGATTTATCCCTCTTAGTAATAAATTAAATTTCTCTTTTTTCCGATAAATTAACTATTAATATTTGTCTATAAAAATGATCATGTATGTAAATTTGTAACAAAGGTATGCTAATTTTTTTTTTAAGGGAATTATACTATTATTAAGAACAAAATTTGGTTGAATGGTGTAAACATTTTTAAAGATAGAAAATTATTTTGATCCGATAAAAAAGATATAGAACCCATTTCAAACTTAAAATTAAGTTAAAACACCTGTGATTTTATTTTTCTTAATATGTGTGTCAAAAATGTATATAAGTTGAAGAAAAATCTGACCGGACCGAATTGTTTAATCAGTTGAATAACTACAACCAGTTCATAAGAAAAATCTGACCAGATTAAATTGTTAATCGCATAAAATCTAGACTGTCTGGTTGGCAAAGCCGGTATCTTTCCTTCGGAGGTCGCTTGATTCTTCTTAAGTGTGTCTTGACTGCTATGCATGTTTATGCTTTTTCCTTCTTCAAGGCTCCATCAGGTACAATCTCTTCCATAGAATCTCTTTTGATTAAATTTTATTTTTTTTGGGGGGGGGGGGGTGAGGATCATAGGAAAATATCATGGGTTGATTGGAGGTTTGTGTGTAATAGGAAGGAGTATGGGGGCTAGGGGTTAGGAGGTTGAGAGAATTTAATGAGGCTCTGTTGGAAAAGTGGTGTTGGAGATTGTTAGTTAATAGGGGGATTGTGGTATAGGGTGTTGGTAGCTAGATATGGTGAGGAGGACGGGAGGTTGGAGGATGGGGGCCGGAGTGGTTCTTCGTGGTGGAAGGAGGTTGTCAGGATTAGGGACGGGACAGTAGGGGGCGGTGATGGGTGGTTTTCGAGTTGTGTGGCGAGGCGAGTGGGAGATGGTGCAGACACTTTGTTTTGGCACGATCAGTGGTGTGGTGACGTTCCTGTCAGGGTGCGCTTTGGTAGGTTATTTGATGTAGCTTTAAATAAATCAATAACTGTTAAAGAGATATCTGATCACGGATGGGGGGAAGAGGGTGAAGCTTGGCAGTGGCGGAGGGGGCTGTGGGTGTGGGAGGAAGAGCTATTAGAGGAGTGTAGGTTATTACTTGCTGATGTTTCTTTGCAGCCTCTTTCTTATGATGTGTGGCAGTGGCTTCCGGACCTGTCTGAGGGGTACTCTGTTCGTGCTGTGTATGCCATGCTCACTGATCAGGGAGTCCCGCAGGATGTAGACTTGATTTGGCATAGACAGGTTCCGCTTAAGGTGTCTATTTTGGCCTGGCGGTTGCTTCGAGACTGTCTTCCTACGAAATCAAATTTGGCGATGCATGGTGTTTTTGCTGCAGAGGCGGGCCAGTGTGTGTCAGGTTGCGGTTCTATGGAGGATGCTAGTCATTTGTTCCTGTTGTGTTCTTGTTTTGGGTTGGTGTGGCCTCTTGTGCGGCATTGGATTGGTTTTGGTGGCGTTGATCATTGTGATATTTTTAGTCACTTTGTTCAGTTTTACATGTGGCTTGAAGGCGAGACAGTCTTTTTTGCAGCTTGTTTGGTTGTTGACTGTGTGGGTCTTATGGAATGAAAGAAATAATAGATTATTTAATATGAAAGAAAGTTCCATGATTCAATTACTAGATAAAGTGAAGTATTATTCTTTGTGGTGGCTGAAAGCTAATAAGACCACCTTTGTTTTTGGTGACCATTTGTGGTGGTCGAGTCATTTGTCGTGTTTAGGCATTGGCTGACCTTTTGTTGTATTTGTGACCGGACTGCTTGTTTATCTTAGTTGTCTTTTCGGTACACCTTATGCTGAAGGACTGCTAGTGCAGTGTTAATATATTTCATTTTTGTTTGTAAAAAAAAAGTTCATTAAGTTTTTTTTTAATAAAGTTCATAAGTTTTTTTTATATTTATTTGTTAAAAAAATGTTTTTATTTATTTATTTGTTTGTTATCCAATTGAACCAGTTAAATCATATTCTAGAGGTGTTACACTTGCATTCTTGTTTTTACAACATTGACATAAAGTCAAACCAGTTTAAACTTTCTCATGGTGCACGGATGAATTGTTCGAATTTACAAACCTTGTTGGCAAGGATAAAGACAACGCAGCCTTTCAAATCTAAGTTATATAGGCACAAAATATTGAATTAAATATAGGGTTATTTGAACTTTTTGAATCTTGTTGTAATTTTTTTTAAAGGAGAATCTTGTTGTAACTACTAACTGGTGATTGTTTTTTTTTTCCTTATTTGTTTAAGATTCGGGTTTACCTTGTACTGTGGTCCACAGACAAGTCAAATTTTGTTAATTATACATATGACATTGGCATGTAGATTTGCTTTTGTTAATAATATTTAAATATATCACTATAATTAAAATGCATTTATCGGAACACTTAATCAAAATGTCTCACAATTGATGTACCCTAATCCGTTTATGAGATTTTGATGGTTTAAAGACAAACCAAATAAAAAACATTAACTAATAAGTATAAAAAAATTGAATTTCTAAAGAGTGAAAATAATCTGTTTGAAAATGATAATTTTTATTATGTTAAAAAACAACCAAATAAAAACATTAGACTTCATGCAAGAAGAATTTTTCCTTAAAAAAATAATGCAAGAAGAATTTTTTTTATTTGATACATAATTGCTCATATAAACCAATTTATGTAAGCATTTTTAGATGCAAAATCATTATACGATAAAATAATGAAACAAAACCTAATAAAATTATAACATATGAATCATGCTCGTCTTGAAACCGTCGTTAGAACCCTTTTATTCTTTCTCTTTAAGTTGTTGCAACTTTGTCTTTCTTTTGTGTGTCTTTCTATTTTGTTACAATATTACTTTTTCTACCCTATGAGCTTTTCACGCGCCCTATTTTTTTCTCTATCGAAAATACCATTTTTTAGGATTCTATAATCGAACACCATTTCAGACTATGAAATTAGAACATTCCCTATATATAACTCAAAATCAGAAAACTTTCCCATTTCTACAGTTTATACATTTGCCCTAAACTTCCCTCTCTCATGTATCATGTTCACATGGCCAGAAGAATGTATGATGGAGTGGTAAGACTCTAACACCTTTTATTTGTTGTGTTGTGTTTTTGATGTAAATTGAATTCCTATATTGATTTAATTGTTGTAAACTGATGTTAACTATTTGCATGTATTATTCTGATTTTTGCGAAGCTGGTGTTAATTTTTTGTTTTTAATTTTTGCAGTGGCGTGGCAATTTAAAGTGTATAAACAACGAGAAAAGTTGGTGGGGTTACATGATAATGAAACACAAGGTTCAGATACAAGCAGGATGGTTCAAAGATTCCCCAAGAGTCACCGGTCTTCAATGGTTATAGGATGTCAGCTGACAGATATAGTATGCATGACCACGGGCTGCTTTCTGCCTTGGTTGAAAGATGGCACGAGGATACCTCTAGCTTCCATCTTCAGATGTGAGATATAAAAATGACACTTGATGATGTGTTTCGTCTATTGCATCTCCCCATCAAGATTGTTGCAGTTGATATGATTGTGCAGCTATTGGGAGATGATGTGGTCGATGTTGAGGAGTTGTTGGAAAAGACGAATGATGTTCATCCATATTTTAGCTTCTTAAGAGAGAATTGCAAGGCACGTCTTTGGGATGCAGTTGAGGATGCTTGTGACATACTTGAGATGCAGGAGAAGCGAGACCAGTCCCTCCACATCTATTTGCTCTACTTTGTGGGTATCACGTTCTTCACTGACAAAAGCACAAACTATGTGGATGTGACATACTTGAGGTACTTCAGAGACCTGGAACTTGTATCTGATTATGCATGGGGAGAAGCTGCCCTTGCACACTTGTACATGGAGCTTAACACTGCCTCTCATTATGACACTATACATCTAACAAGATACCTAACTTTGTTACAAGTATAAATAATAATTGATTGCTTGTTTATTCACTCGTATGTTGATTTTTTGTATATACTTATATGTTTTTGACCTTGTTGCAGGTTTGGGTATTTCAACACTTCAAGGCAATTGGTGTTAGAGAGGCATGGGGTGGATACATGGATAATCAACATCCATGTGCCATGATGTATATACCGCTAAAGGGTCAGACTTCACAAGATCTCGCAAGGGCGCATCTGGTTGGGCTGGATCTGAGGGGTGTTTACATGAACCCATACCATGATCAGCGTCAGATATATTCGCTCGAGCCGATCATGTCTTTACTCTAGATGGCTCAGATACATACCTCGTAGGGTGAGATATATTCCAGGGTGTGTGATATGCTAGTTTGGTTATGTCCAGACTGTCCCCAGACATCCACATGACAGTGCAAGTCCCCATACGACCTTAGGGGAGATAAGTCGTCGTTATGTGCACTATCTTGATTATATGCTGAGATATTAGAACTTAGGGAATCCTGTTATTACTGGTATTAAGGCGGCACATTGTTACATAAGATGGTTTTATACCATTTCATATCCACACATCATAGCTCCGGAAGAGGATGTTCATATCCAGAAGCCAATTGAGCAGGAGGCCCTTGATGAGATTGGTGCTGAGCAGAAGGGATACCATGTGTATCTAGGACTTACCGAAATGTTGGGCTGTATCAGAGATTAAGTCTTATACGTCATGGGGAGTGGTGCAGTGGATATCGAGACTGTTGAATGGGAGATTTTGAAAGCAATTCTACAGGAGGTTTGTGGAGGGTAGGTTTATCATTGAAGGCGTGGTAGGGGTGGCGTCTCATGGCTACCTAGTAGTTTTATGGTTTTGTTGTAGTATTTTGAACAAATATGATGTTTTTAATTTTATGTTTGAATATTTGGTAACCTACGTATAATTCGTGTCTAATTCGTATAGTCTATGTTTAATTTTAGTTGTTTCTTACCATTTCTATTAAAGTATTTTTTTTTCTTCTAATTTTACGAATGCATGTTTATATCAATTTCTTATCATATGCATGTATCAGACAAAAAACAGTGAGTTTGTTTCTGTTCTAATACCATTCAGATTATATAATCTGAAATATGTTTTTTTTTTACACCACAGTTTGCCTCTTCTGGGGTGTTTGACACTTTTCAGATTATATAAGCCAAATTATTTTAAGAGGTTTTATGTTATAGTTTCTAAATCCTATGTTTTACTGAGATCTACAATCAACAAGGTGCTTTGTCTTCCAACGGTTTTTATCCTTTTCGGATTATATACACTGAATAGCTATTATAATTATATAATTTGAACAAAGGCTATTTTCATAAGAAAAAAATTAGGGCTCATGAGTAAGCCATAGAGTGGAAAAGTAATAGTCATTTTGTTATTCATGATTATAGTGGTATTGTAACATCACATGATAAGTTTTAAATGAGCCAACAAAAAACCAAGTCTTTGAAGTTTTTTTTTTACCTAATGGACCCCTATTTTATTTTTTTATATTTTTAGGCCTCAATTTTGGACTTAATTTTTTGGGTTTAGAACGGTTGCCCTCTTCACTCTAGCTTGGATAGGACTCTAGATGCACCATTGGATGTCATTAAATTTAGGGGGTGTTTGTTTCTATTTTACTAAATTTATTCCTAGAAATAACATTCATATAAGGATATAAACTTTCTACTAAATGAAGGGGTGGAAAGAAAAAAAAAGTATCCTTTGCAGGTAGGAGTATTCTGATTGGAGCTGCTATTTAGGTCATCCCAGTATACATGATGAGTTGTTTCTTAATCCCTTAAAGTGGTTGCGATGAGATAGAAATGACCATAAATATTTGTTGGCGGGGAAGTAAGGAAGGAAAAAGAAAGATGCATTGGTTAAGCAATGAAAAGCTTCAGGTCACTAAGAATAATGAATGAATGGAAAATGAGGTTCTTCTAACAAAGAGACATTGGAGGCTCCATACTAGTTTAAAGTCTATGGAAGCTAGGTGTCTTAAGGCAAAGTATTTCTCTGAGGATGATGTCCTAAGGGTTGGAGTGGGTCATAACCCCAACTATACTTGGAGGAGTATTCAACATACTCAATGGAATTTGCATAAAGGAACTTGTTGGAAAAATGGTAATGGAAATGCCATTAAGAATTGTGAAGACAATTAGGTTTCCTACCAAAATGAGTTTAAAGTCCTAACCTAGGGTATTGAGCTTTCCAACACCATCTTGGTTAGGGATCTTTTGGTAGGAGACCCAATTAGTTGGAACAAACAACTTATAGATGACACTTTCATGAGTTTTGAGAGCAAGCAAATATTGCAAATACCTCTAATCAACTATGAGATTGAGGACCAATTGATGTGGATGCACACTAGGGATGGGCAATACACTGTAAAATCAGGTTACAATGCTTATATTCAATGGAGGACAGAAATGATCAATGTTACTTCTAATAATACTAATTTAAGCCAGACTTGGAAGAAACCTTGGGCTATTAAAACCATCCCCAAATACATCAATCTGATAGGGTGCATTCTTAAAAATGTTATTCCAGTCATGAGTGAGCTTAAAAAAAGGGTATCTTGTAATGTTTTATGCCCTTGTGTTATTCTAAAATAGAAACTATATATATCATTTTTATGAATTGTAATAGAGTTTCCAAACAATTATAATAATAATATTAATGTGAATCAAACAATTGACTCAAGTGGCCTAGGAACTCCACCAAAGACAAATTATTCAAGAGAATCTGAGTTTGGTTATTGGGAAAAATAATTTCGACAGGACATTACTTTAAGATCGAAAGTTAGATTAACAGAGTCTTTTTTCTCAGAAATCGAAAGGTTAACGCATAAAAACAAGTGAATATATCTATACACTTTGATACGTACTATTATGCTAGCGTTACTGACCAGTCTCAGGTGATTACTGAACTCTACGGTTTCACACTTACACCTACAAGCTCTCTTACTCTATTCGTCCTTAACTATAAGCATTTACTCCCTTCGTCTCACAATACATGTTCTCTTTCTTAATTTTTTTCTCAAATTACTTGTCCCTTTTATAATAAAAATACAACATTTATTATTTTTTTCGACTAGCATACCCTTATTTATTGTATTTCAATCATCTATAACTACTTCACTAATTATAATTAATAAAGATGTTTTAGTAAATGATACATATTTTACCATTGAAATCAACACTATTAATCATTTCCTTAATATCTGTGTAAAACTCAAATGAGACACCTATTATGAGACGGAGAGAATATTCAAATTATTAGGTGCATTTTTCAAAACATACTCCTGATTAACACTACCGACTTCACTTAAAAAATAAAAAGTCAAATTAAGTACACATATAAATAAATGATCATTTAATAATATTATACGTTAAATAGACACATTAACTACACTATCAATTTTTTTTGATGTATAATGGATATCCTCCGCGCGCAACTGCAGAGACTAATCCCGCGAGCATTGTGGGACCCAAATGGACGACAAGCTTTCCCTACAAGTTTAAAATTGCTGCATACCCAAGGCTGAATTCGAACCTAGACCTTGGTTAAGCTAGAAGAGACCCGTTCCATCTCATCTAAACGCTCTTGGGTACTATCAACTTTTATTGATACATATAAAATTGGTCAAAGGGTTTATAATAAATATATAATTATTTTTTAAGGGAAAAATGCATAGTTGTTATGTTTTTAAGGGATTTTTTTAAAGGGAAAATTGTATAATTATTAGTATTATTATATTTCCTAAAAAATTAATTAAATATTATTTTCATATGAATTAAAGAATAGTGTATTAATTAAGAAGATTTGATGTACTCTGCCAGACATTTATATCAAAAAACACTATTTAAATTTATTCAATATCTAATGTATTTAATTTATATCTAGATTAAATACATTACCTTTACTTCAATATTCAATGAATTTAAAAAAATATTATTTTCATATGAATTAAAGAATATTGTATTAATTAAAAAGATTTGATGTACTCTGCCAGACACATTTATACCAAAGAAAACACTATTTAAATTTATTCAATGTCAAATGTATTTAGTTTATATCTGGACTAAATACATTAACTTTACATCAATATTCAATAAATTTAAAAATATTTTTGACTTATAAATATTTGAAAATTCTCAACAAATTTAACATTAAGTCATTAATATCCTTGCTCAAAAAAAAAAAAGTCATTAATATCCATCCACTCATCTCCATCCCATAACACAACATAATAATAATAAAACTCTCCTTTTCTTTTTCTCTTTTCTTCTTCTTTCTCTCCCATCCTCTCCCTCCCCCTCCCGTGACTATTGTGGGCCATTTCAATCTTCCGTCGCTTTTTCAACCATTTCGTAGCAAAATGGAATCTAAATGGCGAAAACTCAAACTTGCTCTTGGCTTCAAAAAAACCTCTATTCCTCTTCCCAAAACCACCGATCAACCTTCTTCTTCTTCCGTCTCCGATCGTCTTTCATCTGCCTCCGGTCGCCGTCCCTCCACTCCGACACCATCCTCCTCCGGTCTCCGTCTCTCCTCATCATCCTCTTCCTCCTCCAAGGTTTGCATTTTCTTCAATGAATCTCAATTCTCTTCATTTTTCACTGCTTAGGTTAATTCTATGATATTTTGTTTAAATTATGATATTTGTGATTATTATGATGATAATGATGAGTTTGATGACCAAATTTGCATGTAATTATTAGGTTGTAATCACGGGTTATTTTTTTTTACTTTTTGTGATGCTGTTGTTTTAATTTTGGAGATAGTAATGGGTTACATAAGAGTGTGATTGTGATGTGTTGGTATTGGTTTTATTATTCGTTTTATGGCGGTGGTGGAAATGTCACTTTCATAGCAGCTATTATGTATGTTGTACCCTTTATGAACTAGTTGTTTAGTTTATGTGAAAAAGTGGTTGAGTAATTTACTAAGGGATTAATTTCTATGCACTGATGTGATGGCTGTTAATTCTTTTTACACATGAATTCAATCAAATTTATTATAATGTCATTTTTATAGACGGTTTCATAAAATATCTCCACAAATTTTTATGTGATTTGATTGGATTGGATGTATTTGTAAAAAAGTTTTACACTGTATGTGTATAGTACCATAGTTGATTTGATTTTGAGGAGTGTTGACCCTATGGAGTATAAAACATCATTTTTTACTGTTGATTGTGAAAAATCCAGCTGCAAATAGTGAAAAAGTTTGTATTTTGATATGTTGGTATGAATGATATGTTGAATATGTAAATGTGGAGGAACAGGATTTGGTGCTGTAACTGCA